>PVJL010006659.1:0-88541 GCA_004026885.1 Lyroderma lyra | reverse complement strand
GTGAAGTTTCCTCCAGAGGAAAAGAAGACAAAGGAGGTAGAAAAAATAAAAAAGCTGGTTTAGAAGGGATTCAAATTAAGCTGGTTTAGAATGGATTCAAATTTAGAAAGCTTCAGAAACTCATGAGAAAATAACTTTAAAAATATTTTAATTTGTTTTAAATATCATTAAAGCAAGTTGATCTCCTTTATGCCATTCTTTTATTCATTTCTACCATTTATAAATCCAGTGTGCATTCATAACAACTTTATACATATTTAGTAAGACTGGTGAACTTCTTGGAGGAAACAATTCAGATAAAGGGAGGTGAGTTGAGTAAGTTCATTAAATCATGCTTTCTTGATTCACAGCACTACTAAACACCACCCCTTCCCCACTTCCTTACTTCTAAAACATTACGCTTTCAGTGTGGAGGTTCCTCAGAAAATCCAGAATAAAATTCCCACATGACCCAGTAGTCCTTCTCCTGGTATCTCCCCCAAAACCTGAAAACATTTATCTGTATAGACATATGTGCCCCTGTGTTCAGTGCAGCATTATTAACAGTAGCCAAGACATGGAAACAACAAAGTATACCTTGATAGATGATGGGATAAAGAAGATGTACTAATATTATACAATGGAATATCTCTCAGCCATCAGAAAGGACAAAGTACTGACATTTGCACAACATAGACGGATCTTGAGATGATCATGCTAAGTGAAATAAGTCAGAAAAAGTCGAGAACCATATGACTCTACTCATATGTGGGGTATAAAACTTAAAGCAAATAGTGTTATAAGACAAACAAACAAAAACTTAGACATAGGCCACAGTTTAGAGGTTACCAGAGGGTAAGGGGTGAGGGGCATGGTGGAGGAGGGAGGGGGCGTGAAACACATGGTGATGGGAAGAAAATTAACTCTGGGTGGGGAGCACACAATGCAATACACAGATGATGTGTTATAGAATTGTACACTTGAAACCTTTATAATTTTACTAACCAATGTCACCCCAATAAATTTTATGAAAAATACTAGAACATTACTCCTCCTAACAACATATTACTGTGTAATCTAGATTTTTAAAATGACTGAAAATCAGAAGTAGGAACATTTGTTTTTATGTGCCCCTTGAGTTTCATGGAGGTGAACATATTTGCATATATTTGCATGATAATGTTTATTAATTTCTCAATTTCCTTTGTGCATTAACTATTAAGATGCTCACATAACATTTTTCCCCTTTTATTCTTTGATTCTATATCTTTATGTTTCTTCAGTGAGGTCAGTCTGCGAGGTCTCAATTTCTGCAAGGAAGTAACAGTGAAGTAAAAAGTGTCAAATGTAGTGCATGCATATTTCTCATTCTAAAGGTTGACAGATTGCTAGCACCATAACTATCTGAATCTATGATAATTACTAAAATAAATGTGGTGATGAAGGTACCAGTACAGCATAATGGTTAAAAGCTCAGATCTAATTTCAAAGTGTTTCAACATCATCTCCTTTAAAGATACGCCATCTCAGTGTAAATAAGTAACGTCTTCCTTCAAGGTTTCTGTAAGCATTAATAAGATATTTTATGCAAATGCCTAGCATGCTGCTTGACACATAGCTAACATTATGAAATACTTCTAAGTTATATTATTTTTTATTTCAGATTTTTAAAAGAAATATAGGTGTCTGTGACAATTAACACCAGAGTATTTTCATTTGTAGCACAGAGATACTCATTGTTTAGTCACCTAAAACTGTATTTTTGTTGTCATTGTTAGCTTTCACAACTTTTAAGCACCCAGCTCTGTATCAAGCGTGAACATATAAAAAATTATAAAATGATGAGAATCTAAGTATAAGGACTAAACGTTTTCAGGATATAATTTTTCCTACAGTCATTGTATGTGACGTGTTTTGGTTCCACAGAGACGTAGTTTCATTAATATTAAAATACACACCAGAACTGATGCCACTTCAAGCTCTTGCTGGTGTTTTGATGTCTCTCACTGCATCTGTTTCCCAGAGAAGCTGACCAGCCATGTTATACCTCAAATCCATAGCATAATGCTTAGTATCAAAATAACTGAAATGATTCATTGTGTCACTGACAAGGAGAAAAATATTACCATTATTTTTAACATGCAATTTCTTCATTATTTTTTTTAAAACACATGTAGCCTCCAGTTAAGGTAAAATTGCTTTCATTTTAACCTAAGGAAAAAAAAAGTCAATTGAATACATTATAGAAGGGAAGACTACTTAGAGTAGAAAAATAACCAATTAAAGAAAAAAGTCTTAATTTAATTTTTTGTATGGAGAGAGAAGGGAAGAAAATCAGATTGTCTTAAAATTTTCCAAACTTAGGTTTCAACCCAGTAGTGAGGGTTGAAATAAATTTAATAGATCTCTATTAGAACATTTTTCACAAAATAAACTAAAACAAATGAAGCAAAATAAAATGGAAACTATCGGGGAGATCACAGTAGTGTCTCTTTAGACTTTTGTATGTGTGTGCGTGTGTGTGTGCGCGCCCACATGTACTGAACCATGAGGGAGAATATATTTCTTATTGTGAATCATTATAAAAGTTTTGAAAAAAATACCTAAACTCTATTTAGCAATGGAAAATACTGGGCTAGAGAGGGAAACAGAAAAATAAAAACACAGAAGGTGTGAAAGACTGCTTTACGAACATCAAATTACGTGATCGTTTCTCCAAATAAGCCTGGGACAAGTCTGAGACACTGACAACTTTACTCTAATTTCAACCATAAAACAGGGCATGGCACAGATTTTTCTCATTCTTTTAAAGCTCCCTTTTGAGTACAACAAAATAGCTTCAAAACAGTCTCAGAAATCCCTCAATCCAAAACCCAGTCATTCATGATTGTGATAATGAGTCTGGCTTGACCATCAGTGAATAGTGAATATTAGGATAACCTCACTCAAATATTTTCAGTTGCCCTCAGGAAAAGTGGCAAGTTTCTGTGAGTTACGAAAGCTTTAAGTTACACGTCACCTACACGCGTCTAATAGAAATCAAGGAGGTGAGGTCGTACTCACAAAGTTAAAGTAAATTGCTGAACAGTGGGTGAGTCCCAGCACATGAAACAGTCTGTAGACACAAATTACATATTACATAACAATTACAACAAATTTTAAGTGTAAAATGTTTGCATTCCCTCAGAGTATGAGATGCATGTTAGCCACGTTAATAATGCAAAATGAAAATGATTCTTGGATTTGAAGATCTCTTTTTATTCAAATTTATAATACTTTGGGACCACATAAAACTTCAGCCACAGAACACATACGTATTTTCTAATTTGTCTGCAGCCCTGATGATAATTAGAACACAGTCTTGTCTGGCACCGAACATACTCCAGCCTAGTGTCCCCTAGGAATTTCCCACTTACTTCCCTTGAAAGCTGTCTGGGATGCCCTGGTGGCATCTCTGTCACGTCTCTTACTCTTTAAGGTCCGATTTGAACTAATCCCACCCCACTTCCTCCTAAAGATCTTATAATTTTCATTCGTCTTTTTCTCTGCCTACTTCTCTTCTAGTAATAGATGATCAATTCCTTCAAGGTAAGTTTGGTGTCATCATCATTACCTGGCACATAATGCCTTGAACACACGTGCTTGTGTGTGTGTGTGTATGTGTGTGTGTGTGTGTGTGTGTGTGTGTGTGTGTGCATGCGCACGGAGAGGGGTGAGGGAATGAGTAAACGAATAAACGAGTAACACACGCAGAGTTCTTCAAGTGACTTCTGCAATGGCATTGTCAAGTCTTTACCACTTAATGCCTGCAAGGCACTTGGGTCACCTTAACCTTCCATACCCTCTTGAGGGGTAAATCATGGCAAAACACCTGTCACCTGTTCAGCACCATCAGCACGGTGAGGACGGGGTATGGGCCACTTCTTACTGTGGGGCAGAGTGGTGGTGGAGTCCACAAGGTTTGCTTAGAAGAGCGACTGACTTGGACATGCCACACAAATATGCCTTTGACATTTGGGTGCCTTTCTCGAACATTTTAAGCATTGACCTGAATACATCAGAGAGACCTCTGACATTCTATTTGGAAATTATCTTAAAAGCAGATGTCGACTGTTGTCATAGTGACTAAACGGTGCTGTGAAAGTCACTGGTACCAAAATGAAGAACAGAAATGCCTGAGGGTTCCATTTCATTTCTAGAAAACTGATTTTTAAGTGACTCTTTCGGTGGCACAAGTGTAGCTGCTAACTAGGAAAGCATTCAATGAGCTATTTAAATTAGATCGAGAAGTTCCTATTTTTCCAGCTCTGTCTCCATGGACATCTCTCAGACGCCCATATTCTAACAATAACAGCGTGTGCGTGGCTGAGGCCTCCGCGCCGTCCTCCTGGAGTCCTGGCCCCGTCCCCAATCACTTGACATTCTCAGGTTCATTTTTCAAGAATCGGTGAAAATTTTAGTTTCTTCATATTTTTCTTTGACACCGTGCTTCGTGGTCACATTAATTAGTCCTCTTCTGTATACTCTTAGAAATAAAAGTAACTTTAAACCAACACAAATATACTTTAGTTCTGGGAGACCACTCATTCCCGTTTTGTATGTACAGTGTCAGGATATACAGTTCTATGTCGTCATTTTCCTCTATGAGGAAGCAAGAGTCCCACCGCTAAAAAAGTTAGAAATGCACACGCAAATTAACAATCACTTTACCATTAAAAAGAAAAACAACACAACTTTTCCCAAAGTCAGAATGCAGAGAAAAGATTCTTTTAGCCTAGGTTTATCTGATAAATCAGCATTATTATGGTTTGCAGTGGAAAGGCATATTGAATGATGCAGGGATTTTTTTAATTAAGTGTTTTAATTCTTAAAAGAATAGAAAATGAAAGGTTCTATCTTCCTTCATGTTACCTTGAAGTGAGATTTTTATCAGTTCTCCAAGCTAAGCAGAACCAAATCTGTTCATTAATTTCCTGGGATCTGACCAGAAAAGGTCGCCTGTGTAGCAGGCAGTGCGACGGAGAGCAGCTACTTTTTATGCTGAGTCAGTTTTCACATTTCGGGGAAGGATTCTGGTACCATGGTTTCCAAAAGGAAACCACATATGGGCCTAAGAATAGCCTATTTATTTGATACCTTTCGAAAAAATGGCTTAATGTTAATTAACTTGGTTAAATTTTATCAGCATATTCAACTGACACTCGGCTAAAACTCAGTATTTATGAAATCTTGCAGAGCAAGCATAGTTTAAATAAAGGATTCTTTTTTATTCAAGCAAAAAATTTCATGCACATAGGAGGCCTTTATTAATTATCTCAGGAAAACTGGCATGCAATACCCTCTTAATATGTAATTAAAATGTATTAAAAAGGTCAGAATAATTGTGAAAAGATTTGCTCATTTTATTTTGTAAAATGAAAACAATGATGGCATAAAAAATGCTGTGTTTAGACATAGCTTTTCTTTTCAACTTTCTGCACGTGAACTGTAGTCATGTGACTGGGGATATGTAGACTGAAGGGGCAAAAGCCACTAACAAAGAGCCATGAAATCGCCTAGCCCTCTCTCCCTCTGGCCCAGCAGTGGACGCACATATCCTGATAACCTAACGACAAGAGGCAGGGAGCTCCCGAGCCACATCGAATAGTCTTTAATAAGCTTATTATAGTGCCATTCTCTCATAGAATTACATCTCTGCACATGTTATTTGGCACAACCATGTCAGACAAGTTATTCTGCCTGTGTTGCAAGTAGTTCTCCACTATGACTGATTGAAAAAAACAATCAGTTTTACCTAAAAAATTAGTAGAACTGAAAGGAAAAACAGACAAAATCCCAAATTACATGTGGGCAATTTAGCACCTCTCTCAGAAACTGCTCTAATGCCACAATTTGCATCTTAGATACTATTTCATTTCACTGTAACTTAGTCTTGCATACTATGTGAACTGGGTGTAGAAAAGACCTGATGACAGCAAGAGGCAAATACAAATGCTTGATTCGATGGTGGTGTTAACAAGGAGGGAGGCGATGGCTGATTGGGAAACGTCGTCACAGTCCTACTCATTAGTGTGTGTGTTCTCGATGTGAGTGCTTCCCTATACAACCTCATGAATACTGGGACTCACATATTCAGATAATAATGCCCAGGGTGGTTCCCTGGTGGTGTAGTGGCTAGGCTTTGGCACTCTCAACACCACGGCCTGGGTTCGATTCCCAGCCAGGGAACCACTAACTAACTAACTAACTAGCTAACTAGCTAGCTAACTAGATAAATAAATACATAGATAAACAAACAAACAAAGCAAGCAAGCCCAGGGTGGCATGTACACACCGATCCAGTGTCACTGATGACTTTTATCCCGAGATGTTCTTACTCGGATTCACACGCCCACCACTAACGAGGATGGCATTGTCATTGACGGTCCCCGCAGATCCCACCGCACTGGCAGGAACACAACGTCTTTGCGCTGGTCAGAAGCCTTTGCTCTGTGCACTATGTGCTCGGCCTTCTGAGCTTCCCACTGCTTTGATTCTGAAGCTGGTTCTCCTGTCTGCTGTCAGGTGATGGCAAAGAGGAAACGCTTCACCAAGGACACGAGTTTTGGTGTAAGCTGTCAGGCCGGGTGGAGAGGGAAACATGAGCGCTCTGTCCTCTAATAAGATGTGCTCTCTCCCTCCCTTGCAGCCCCTCTTTTGCAGCGGTGACACACTGTGGGGTGTTCGAAGTCGAGTGTTAGATGGATCAAAGTAAAGCGTGACCCACTGTTTACTAGCTGTGCGACTTTGTTCAAAATGAGGCTACCCCAGGTTTCAACTTTCCCATCTCTACAGTAAGGACAATAATTGTGACACGTGATTCCTTCTATTTTATGCCACTAAAAAACCAAAGATAGTGCCGGTTAAAATAGGGTTTATCATTTAGAGTAATTCTGTGGTTTTTGGACTAGCTTTTGAGGCCTGATCAGACATAAACCTATCACATAGGACCTTCATGCAGGAATAAAATGAAAAACTACAGGATGAATTGGTCAGCGTTCTTCACTTTTGGCATTTGACTTTTCCGAATTACTTTCTGACTTAGAATGCCTGTCCATCTGCTTTGCACACCATCTAGTTCTCTGGGTCATCCAACCGATGGACGAGTCAGTTATTTCCTAACGTGACACACAGAAGCTCTGAAAGACCTGGGTGCTAGGTCCTCACATGGTAGCTGCTACAGACAGCCAATCCCCATTGGATTCCTGCTGTGTTAACCCTTTCACTGCATTAACTGACTCCAGGAATTTGTTTTCAAACTGTGTCAAAAAGCCACACATAAAAATAGTGGATATTTCAACTACTTTATGCATTTAATAACAACATTTTGAGCTAGTCTGTATATAAATGACATTATTATTATTTTAAATTTTTGTTATATGGTAATAAATTTACCACTATATTGAATTTTAGCAAAAAATACTCAAAACATATTAAGTGGCGTCAATTAGATTTAAGTATAGATAAATTAGAATCTAGTGGCATTGATGACAAAAAATGTATTACAAAATGTTACACAATATGGCATGCAAAGCATCTTTGTCGCTGACAGTGCAGGCCACAGGAAAACATACTTTAAAAATCTTGTAAACGGAGAAAAGTCCTTGAAACAGCTTCACGCTGAATAGCAATTTTACAATAATTACAAACGTCGCAGTTGGCGGATGGAAGTATTCATTGGGACATGCCAGAATGTCGCAGCAAAAGGGTTAACATTTCGGCATCACCCCCTCCTTTCTCACACCCACCATCGTTGGTTCCCAGGTCGTAAAGGGGCTCCACTATGGTTTCTGAGGTTTTAGCACTGGCACTTCTGCTGTCGATGAACGCACAAATGACATCCCCATGGAGATGCCATCTAGCTAACAAAACCAGGAGGCATCGTCGTTGTGAAATACATCAGATGAAAATGTGAAGATAAAAGTGTGTCTCAGAATTGGCGAAGTGCAGCAGCCTGCCTCATGGCTTACATGGAAGATGGGTGAGTGGTTGATGTGCATGAAGCATGGAAGTGCCCCCCCCCCCGACCTAGCTTTACTAGCCACGTTACTAACGCACGTCCCCACGTGTCACCGCACGCCTGGGAGGCGGAGCCGTGACGAGACGCACATCTTCATACCTAACGTATTACCGACCGAATGGTGTCCCTGATGGAAAAAGATGGGAAACACCATTTCAAAGCAAATCGATTTTAGTTATTTATTGTTTTCTGTAAGAGGACGTATCTTCTGAAATGGCTGACCCCGCCGAATAGGTCCCAGTCCCTTCTCTCTTCGCAGATTGAAAATCCCCTGAGAAACATCTCTCCCCTGGAGGTAACTCCCCACGCGTCCCCCTAGCATGGACTCAGTTGAAGCCATGTGATCTGACTGATAGGTGGCAGCACGCCTTCATGCAAGCACAGACGGTGGCGATGGCCGTGCGGAGCACTGTCCCCCACCGGATGACGAAGGGCCCCGGCGTCCACTTTCCTGCACGGCAGCCACTGCCCTGGGCTCTGCAGGGCTGAGCGGAGACCCACCGCAGGGAACGGGAAGAGCATCCTGGACGCTTCCCAAGGCTGGAGTTCTACACCCTGTGCCACCTGATGTCCCGAGACAAAGTGCTCCCATTAAAGCAACTGTGTTAGAACACCAGCGTGCCTTCCTCCACAGTATTTACCCGATTTGCTCATCGTTGGATAAGCATTGCAGGCCAGCTCCCACCCAGTCAGGACAAATGGGCGGGCAGAGATGAGCCGGTCATCTCAGACACCCAGGGACATGACAGTCCTCAGCAGGACTAAGCTTTACAGCCCCTGGTCCCCATGCAGCAGGAGCGCGGCAGGTCTGCCCTCCATGCCCGTCCTCACACATACTTCTCATGTCACGCAGAGACAGAACACACACCCACCTGTACTGCGACCACAGCTGCTTGAACTGCTCAAGAGAGGAAATGTGGCATCAGCCTAAGAGACCAATCCTGTGGTCCTGCAATGTTCCGAATCCTTTCTAGCCGAAACTGGCGTCTTCATTCACTCATATTTGAAGTATGGCTTTACACTAGTACACATTAATTTAAGCAACCCCTGGGGTGTCCACGCTCACTCGGCTCCAAAGAACTGCAGATATTTCCTTACTGGTCCTTGACTTGCTCCCATGGGGGTGCGGACAGCCCTGCCCTCAGGCAGCCAGCCTGCCCGCCTCGCAGCACCTCCGCCAGCACGCACGTTTACTCCTGCTCCCAGAGAAATGCTTAGTGCTCCCCTTGTTATCTGAGCTAAGATATGAAATTGGCTCATCTTCCGAGGATCCCCAGTTCCTTCAGGCAGAGTACAGTCATAGAGAATAAACCTGTATAATTTCAGTGAGTACATAGTGTAGTAGAATTCCAGAGAAAACACTTAAAAAAACGGTTGTACCCAGAAGGGCTTACACTATTGTGTGTACCTGAGCGATTCCCATAAGATTTGTGTATTTTACTGTGTGTAAATTATACTAAAACTTAAAAAAAGAACCACAGTGGTGGCTAAGCATAATAATGAAAATTTTAAAAATGATTATAAGTTCAGGTTGGCATTTTCACTTTTATCCGTAAGATTTCATTCATTAAATGTTTCATTCATTTCTGTAATGTTAATGTATTCTGTTACATGTTAAGATGCCAAAAATGGTTTCAAATTTGACTATGGTCCTTGATTTTAGAATTACCTCAGTTTATCTTTTTTTTTTTTTTTTACTCTATATTTTTTAGGTGACTTCCTACTCACGTATTAGGGAAGTTATTCAAAATATGCAGATCCAGAGTCCCTCTCTCACTGGCATTATATAGGCACAAATACCCAAAAAGAAATCCCTCTCAAAAATAAAAAGAAACTTTTCTCCAAGGAAACAGCAAAGAATTGCTAAGCAAAAAACACCCTTGATCCACTGAAAACCCAGTAAAAGTAAACAATAGCAATGAGAGAAAACAGTTAAATACAGCCTAGAAGAGTGTTTAGAACCATCCCTTAACTCTTCATTCTCTTGGGCTCAACTTCATTATTTACGTTTGATCAGAGAGAGAGCTGGTACTAAGCTTCAATTTGTAAAAGAGACTGAACAGATGGAGGTATTCTCCAACTCAGCATAGACTAGTTCTACTCTTTAATTGAAGATATCAGTAAATTAACTTTATTGAATTAATAGGAAGAATCAAATATTTCAAAATATTTAACTCAAATTCAAAGTGGAAGAACTTATGCAGGTTACAATATTGGCTAGGTATCACGTGCATGCACACACACACACACACACGGAGAGACAGAGAGACAGAGAGAGAGAGAGAGAGAGAGAGAGAGAGAGGAACCGAGCAATCAGTGCACTTGGATTTTCATGCACTTCAGTGCAGTTCCGTGTATATGGCACCGTTAGGTATCATGTGATGACTTCATAAGTAAATCCCAGACAGATTGGGTCCATTGCCCTCTCACCACTTAGTTACAAAAATTCACTGTCTTCAATAATGGATGGGGTTGAATAACAACTCCAAGTTGTTGAGTGTTGAGTAATAGCTTCTGTGTGAAACAGTTTTACCAAAATCTAAACATGTCCACTGGACACTTACTTTCCTGCTGGGCCCAGAATGAAGTCAGGACAATAATTCACGCTTTTCTACCAAGGGTTTCTTGTGGTTTGAGCCCAAAGAATGTGACTAATTAAGACTAATGCTTCATCTTAATTAGTTCTCTGGAGGCTGATAATCATGGAGAGTCTCATTTTCTTGGAATTTTCCAAACGTTCTAAGTGGGGCCCCCTCACAGCATTGGTACCAGTGGAAGTTCGGCCATGTCTCCGGGTGAGGCGATGAGCACGTCCTAGCCTCCACCCAACTGGCCCAGGGCTCCACCTGCATTGCATCTCTTCCCTCTGAATCTTTTAAAAATTTTTTTTCATGAGAGTCAAGAAAAAAAATTTTTGTTTCATAAGAATGTGTGTATTCCATCTTTTGAAAATGCTTATTCCAGTTACATTTTTGCTGGGCTAGAACTCAGAACCATGAGCCCGTGCTCTGCACATCAGCTCTTATACAAGAGAAAAACTGCCTTTATTTCTACTGAAGAGTCTTTGTTGCTTTTCTGCAATTCAAATTTAAGTAAGAAGCTCTGTCCTGTCCTGTCCTGTCCTGTCCTATTTTGTTGTGCTAAATCTGACCACTCATCTACTCCTATTTGCCAAATAAACCACACTCACAGCATGCAGGGATGAGAATGCAGACAGCTTTGGAGGTCTTTGTTCAGTCTACCACCGTACAATTGCATGGCATTGTCAGACTTCGGCTGGTTGGAGGGAGAGTTTACCATTTTGGAGAGGCATAAACCACACTGCAGACCTTCTAGATCAAATGCTCCACAGGCAGAGCTTTGGGAATGAATACTGAAGCAAACTCCCCAGCGACGTGCAGGTGTACTAAATTGTGGGTCAAATGCATAATTCTTAAGAATCGGGATCATGAAATGAGCTCTTTCAGTTCCAACCCTCAGTCCGCTTACTAGATGTGAGATCTCAGAAAATTCATGCCACTTCTGCTACCTTCCATTCTCTCTCACACAGTAAGATGTTGGTATGCCTAAATTACACGGTCTGGAGTAAGATTCAATGAAACACTGTAGGATCATTAGCACAAGGTCTAGCTCACAGAAAATGCTCAGTAAATGTTAGCTGCTTTATCAGAATAGTATTACTGCTATTGTTGTTATTACTCTAAACTAGTAATAGGAAGCATACAAAAGAAAGCATTCTAATGAGGATTCATTTAAATATGCAAGTTCCTGACACTGAGAATAAATTTATAGCATAAAAGTAAGGCTCGTAAGTAATGCATTTAAATGCTTCAAATTCATAACCTATGTGTACCCGTGACTTACTGTACAGCAGATATAAAAATATATTTTTGGAAGTATAATTCCTATAGAAAAATGCAATTATTGTACTCTGTATACAATGATACTGACTTAAAAATATGTTTAATAAGAGAAAAATTTGAACATAATGCTGAACTAGAAAATGCTCTACATCCACTATGCTGTGCTGAAAATATTTTTTACATAATGGAATGCACTGAATTTATTTAAAACCAAAAAAATGAATTTATAAAACATGTTTTTTCTATTCTTAAACTTCAAAAATTAGTGGCAATACAAATTCATATGTTTAACAATGGAATTTCTCAGGTAATGTATCTTAAAATACATATGAATTTAATAAACATATGTCAACACATTTATTTCTCTACATCTCAGAGCAATGTATACAATTGTAAATATCTTGCTAAGTCTCTTTTAAAACTGAGATTTTGAAAATGAAGCAGTCCTGTAATTACTGAAAGGCACATTACATTACAAGGCCGTCATGATCCCACCCAACTCACACAAGCATGGCCAGATAAAGTTCGCTGCAGTCCTTTGGGCCAATCAATTACACAATGCAAATGAGGCTGCAGATGTCCAACTCGATTACAGGTTTCCCTAAAAACAGTTACAAAACAGCTTCTGGGAAGCACGCTTATAACACGCATGTAGCACATGTATAATAGCTAATGCCAAACATATCTACCAAATTATTTATTATAATTACCATGGTTATTAGCTTAGGTTGCTGTAACAAAATACAACAGACTGGGTGGCTTAAACAACAGAAATTTATTTTCCCACATTTCTGGAGGCTGGAAGGCCCAGGCCAAAGTGTCAACGAGTTTGCTTTCTCCTGAGGCCCCTCTCCCTGGCTTACAGAAGGTCACGCGTGGCCTTTTCTCTGTGTGCGCCAACTCCTGACATCCCCTCCTCTTCCTGTAAGGGCACTAGTACTAGGGGATCAGGGCCATACTTCTATGACCTCATTCAACCCTCATCACCTCCCTAAAGGCCCCTCCTCAAATACATTCACACTGGGGCTAGGGCTTCCACCTATGATTTGGGGTGGGGGGTTGACACAATCCAGTTCATAACAGTTACCAAATAATTATGTTAACAGATGAAAATCATTCTTTGCACATTAACGTCCTTATGAATTTACAATAGTGCATGAGTGCAATTAGGGGTGGCAGGACTTGCGGTGTTCATCACTGCTATTCACCGAACATTCCCGGCTGTCTGCTTTCTGCATATGGAATAACACTGTACTTCTTTTGACCTTGTGACTATTCTGTCCAGTGAGTGGGTCATAGAAATTACGGCTGTCACTTCTGAGCTAGAGCACATAACTGTTATAGGCCTTCTCAAATGCTGCTCCTTGGCCACATAGACAAGCGATGTTCTAGCCAGATGGTAAAGATTCAGCTGTACCATGTGTATCATGAAGCAGAACCTCTCCTGTCCTGGTTGACACAAGAATGGTACAAGAAGTGGGTGCTGATTACAATAACAAAAAATTAATGCATAATATTTGTGGCATAACAAATGAAGATACAGTTGCTTTGTGGGCATAAAGCAATAGTTACCGACTTATTATGTATGTAACAGAAACGTCTGTCAAAGGCACATCATGTAAATAATAACTTTGTGTCCCTGGGGAATACAGATCATTAGCATGGGGTGAATGCTATTGGCTGTCTTTAGCAAAGTGGTATGAGAAAAATACTAACTTAGAAATGAACTGGTTAAATTATGAGCAAAAATGACAGGAGATAAAGAAAGGCCATAAACTTATGGAATTGAGTATTTGGAGGAGGTATCTACTTCTCATCTCCAAATACTAAAAATTAAAATTAAATGACAAGGTATGTTAAAATGCTATTGCATTCAATCAATATTACATTCACCCCACGGTAAAAACTTCTCATCACTGGATTTCAATGGTGCTCAGCGAATCATTTCAGTTGGACAAAATGGATCAAGATAAAACAATAAGGGAGTTGCACCTCCTCAATGCCAAGTTCACCACAAATGAGTTGAGAAAAAACAGAGCGAGGCACAGAAACAAGAAAGGTTAATTTTAAGAGCCGAGTTGGCTAGACCACGGAGACCGTGTATTTGGTCATACACTCGCCCAGATGTTGCTGTGACGGTATTGTTTAGATGTAGTTAACATTTAAATCAGTAGACTTTGAGTCAAACATGTAAAACTCCAGAATGTGGATGGGCCTCATCCGATTAGTCAAAGGCTTTAAAGCAAAGACAGGTTTCCCAAAGAAGAAAGAATCCCACCTCAGGACTGCAACAGAGAAATCAGCCCTGTTCATTTACGGACAAAGGATAATGAAAAGGAAGAACTTGGACTTGCAGTTTCAGCTCTGTCAAAGCTCCCATACCACAAGTCAAAGCTGATGGGCTGGCTTTTCTTGGACCCATGAAAGAACTGGGGTTGCAGGACAGTCATACCAAATTCTTGCAAGTCTCATCTAGAGCACGGCTGAGAGCCACCTGCCTGAAGCAGAAGCAGCTGGTACTATAAACTAGTAGAAACCCGTGTGTGGCAGTTTTGATAGATGTCTGGGTGCTCAGTATGGACAAGCCTGTGAGAGAAAAGCTCTTAGGAGCCACAGTCTTGGAGGGGATCACACACTTCTTTGAGATTTTACTTCAAGTACCCCAACAGGGTCTCACAATAAAGGTCAAAAAAAATCCCCGTTGGTCTCTACCATGATGACGGGGGAGTGATCATGACAAAATACAGCTCTCCGTAAGAAAGACACTCTCCAGGGAGAAGAAAATGCCCAAGTTTTAGCCTTACTCCTTCACCTTCCGGACCAGTGATGTCCCACCATGTGGCTTCCCCGGGCCACATTGGAAGGAGAATTGTCTTGGACCACACACCAAATACACTCACACTATCGACAGATGATGAGCTAAAAAAAATAGTTCACAAAAACAAAATCTCATAGTGTTTTAAGAATTTGTGTTGGCCTGCATTCAAAGCCACCCTGGGCTGCAGGTTAGACATGTCTTATCTAGGCTTTCTGTTTCACCTGAAGAGGGAAAAAACAGGGTCAACAGAGATCAGGGCTTCAAGGAAATAGATTGGGGGCACTGCAGCAGCCCAGGGCAGAGGGGACAAGGGGAAAAATAGAAACTATGTCACTGGGAAAATATTTGTGTGGGTCACATTCCAAAGAGACAGACTCACTACAATTCTAACATGTAAAGAGAAGATGACTGAACTCTCCCCTCCCTCCACACTTCACTGCCATGTCATCACGTCCAGCATAAGCACGGGGGCTACGGCTGTAAGACCCACGACATGCGGACTCGCAGCGGGAATACTTAGGAAAGTCTTAAGTGAAGAGCAGAGACAAAACCAAAGGCACTGGTAAAATCTGAAGACTCTGGAATCTCTAATACTTTAAAAATTTAACACAGCGCCCGTCTTAGCCAGGTTACCATAAATCCTCAAATAAAAGTTTACTTACTTCCCTGCCCATTAGCTGATGCAATATGTCTCGCTTTCAACCACAAATATTCCAAAGCATATTAAAAGGCAAGAAAAAATGCAGTCTGAGGCAGTGCAATTATTAGGACCAGATACAGATGTGATACAGATTTCAATATGATCAGGCAAGGAATTTTAAATAATCATGATTACCATGTTAAAGGCCCTAATGGAAAAAAGTAGACAACATGCAAGACTAGAAGGCTAATGTAAGCAGAGAGTTAGAATGCTGAGAAAAATAATGTTAATGTTAGAAATCAAAAACACTGCAACAGAAATAAAGAATATCTTCACTGGGCTCATCAATAGACTGAATATGTCTGGCTTATTACGCTAAGCACGATGATCTCCAGGTCCATCCATTTTGTTTCACATGGCCATATTTCATCTTTTCTTATAGCTGAGTAATATTCCATTGTGTATATGTACTACAGCTTCTTTATCCAGTCTATGTAATCCTTGCTAACAGATGTCACCCAATAAATCTAACAATAAAAATTAATTTAAAAATTTAAAAAAAATGGACTAACCATGGTTGAGAAAAGAATCGATGAGCTTGAAAATATGTCAAAACTTCCCCAAACTAGAAAACAAAGAGAAAAAAGGAATGGAAAGCAAAGCAAAACAGAACAGAACATCCAGAAATAGGGAGACAACTTCAAAAGATGTAACATACGCAGAAGTTGAAAACCATAAAGAGTAGAAATACAGAAGAGACAATAATAGCTAAAAACTTTCCAATAAAAGAAAGTCACCAAATTATACATCCAGGAAGCAGGAAAAACAACAAAGGCAAATATCAAAACACAAATATACACAACCCAGGTTTATCATATTCAAACTGAAGAACTGCAGAAAAATATACAGAGACAAACTTGAAAGAAGTCAGAGGGAATAAAAACATCTTACCTATAGAGAAATAAGGATAAGAATTAAAACAAACTTTTTGTCAACAAGGAGAGAAACATTTCCAATGTTGAAGAAAGAAAACAACAACCTAGTATTCTATACTCAGCAAAATTATCCATGGAAGGTGGAGGAGTAATAAAGATGTTCTCAGACAAACAAAAAGGGAAGGAATTCACTCCTAGGAGATCTCTCCTATAAGAAATGTTACAGGTTTTTCAGGCAGTAAAAAGTGACATAGTTCAGAAAATTGGATCTACATAAAGAAGGCATAACTGGAGCAGGAACAATTGAAGACAGAATACAAATTGCCTTGCTTTTAGTCTGACTTGATCTAAAAGATAACTTTGGTTAAATAATAGTAACATTGCATTGCATAATTAAAGCAAATGAAGTAATGAGCTAGATGACAGAAGTTTGCAAAGGAAAAATTGGGACTACACTGTTAAAAATTACTTTTACTACATGTGAAGTGGTACTGTGTTACCTGAAGCTGAATGCAGATTAGTTAAAAATGTATACTAATAGAGGATGCACTACAGAACTGCTCACCTGGAACCAAATGTATACTACAAGCTCTAAGTCACCCAATAAGAAATTAAAAATAAGTATAACTGATGTTAAGAGAAAATAAAATGCAATTATATAAAATAGCCAGAAAAGAGAAGCAAGAGAAACCAGAAAAAGAGAAGGAAAACCAAGCAAACAATAAAAAAAGTATAGAAAACAGTTACAACATTGTAGATAGTAATCCCATTATACTAATAATCACATTAAATGTGGTTTAAGCATGTTCAATTGAAAGACAGATTATCAGAATGTATTAAAAAAAAAGTTAAAAGTTGCTTATGTTAAATGTTGTCTATAGCAACCAACCTTTTAATATAAAGACACAAATAAATTAAATAGAGAAAGATATATCATGCTAACACTAGTCAAAATAACACTGATGTAGCTACACTAACTTCAGACCAAGTCAACTACAGACAATGAATTAGGAACAGAAAAAAAATAAATGTCACCCGGTAGGACATTTAACTGCTTTGCCCTGCTTCTCTCTATCGAAATCGATGCCCCACCCTGGCTTCTGGAGGATGACGTAAGTACAGTCACACCCTGAACTGGCAGCATAAGCAAGAAACAAACGTTCGTCTTTTAAAGCCGCTGAGATTTTGGGAGCTCCTTTTACCAGAGCGTAATGTAGCTCATCTTGACCTATCTATGAGGTCGGACAATTAATTTCATGAACTCATCCTAGAAAAAGTGCTACATATCTCTCTGCTAAAGTTTCAAGTTATGACACCTTACCAAGTTGTGTGTACAGTGCTGCCAATGGAAGGGCGTGGTGGCAAGTTCGCGAATTAATTGTCAAATTTGGGTACGCTGACAGTTCTGATGGCCATTCCAGAACAAGAGCTCCAAAAGTGTTCTGAAGGGTGCACTAGGCCCTGGGGTCAGTGCATAGATTCCCATGGGGAGGACTTCGAAGGTGACCGTAGTGACACTCAGCAATGAGGTATGGAGCACTTTTTCTAGGATGAATGCGTGAAATCAACTGTCCAACCCCATGGGCCCATTTAGCACCTGTAGGGATGAGTATAAGCTTTAGTGGGTGTCAGTCTCCAAAGGTTAAAGCCAAACCCGCTGCAAAGAATTACAGCCAGGCCCGCGCCCCCAGGCTTGACCTTGGCATAATCAGTCCATGTCTGGGGTTGAGGAATTCCTGGGGCTGACATGTACTGCACATGTACCGCCTTATGTAACCATAGAAACCTAAACAATTGCTACCGGGCAGATGCGGCAAGATGTCACCTTTGTTTGAGTACGTATACACAGTCCCAGGTGCGCAGTAAAGGGGCTTGCTGGTGTGTTTATGGTCCCCCGTGTCAGCTCCGTGTGTACCATCGTTGAGACCTGCCCTGCCTTGGCAATGACAGTGGGAATCTCTGAGTCTGTTGTTTCTAGTGAAGTCTACCAAAACTAGTAAATATCATTATATAAAAGGAAATTTGGTTCAAGTTTCCATATATCTGTTCTTGTCAAAAGTACACACAAAATTTAGGAATAGAAATATGATCAACAGGGACCTGATAGGGAAACACTTTTGTAAGTGTCAGAAGTTCTGGAAATTCCTTAATCCCACCAACTCATGATACCGTGTCCCAACTCAATGGAAAAAACAAACAAAACAAAACAAAACACGTGAGACTCTCAGAAGTGACATCTGTGAGAGTTTCCCCCACCATCATGGCCTTGCCTACAAAGCCTTTTTTCTGTATTCTCCTTTTTCCTTTCAATCTCATATTAAATCTTTGGATTTTAACTGAAAATTCCTGCCCAGTAGTTTAAATTGAGGTAAAGAAATAATATCAATCTTTCAAAATATTGCTAGTAATCAAGACTATAACCCTATTGTACTAGGTAACCATGTTCACCATGAGTTTAAGAATTTCAGTAATTGATTAACAGGTAGAAAAAATTTTTAATGGCTTTAGTACAAAATATTAGTAAGAACTTGTATGCTCATAGTCAAGATACATCTATGGTTACCTATTCCTAAAGAAAAGATGCAAGATAGTAAAAAAAATGTTGTAAATCTGAAAATTAGCCAATTGTGTCTCTGGTACATGTGGATGCGTGCTGGAGAAACTGAGCTGTAGCTGCCTCTCCTAGCCAGTCTGTCTCTGATGCCATGTGGCATCTGTATGCTCAATATATCCTTGGAAGGAAATAGAAACTTCTAACTTGATATGTCTGATTAACAGTCACAGGTCAATTGCATATTGTCTGCTTCTCAGATATATGGCTTGTTATTTCTGCGTAATGATTCATGCTGGGCAACAGTGGGAACTTGGCTCTAATTGCTGAGCTCCTAGGTTTAAGTCATGTCCACTGATAAAGGAAGGTAATTTTCCAGCTGTAACAGATTTATAGCCACGAGAAATAAACCAGCACCTGCCCTCTGCAACCTAGCTACTTACATAAACATTTCCTCATTTATGATATAGAAAATCCTTCTCCCCAACACTGCTTTGACCTGACACACTCTATTATCTTCTCATGAGTTCCTTCATTAACAAGTTAATATACTTTGACATGTGCTCAAGATCAATTTTTCTAAGAAATTTTGCTCTAATAACCCATAACCCACATACTCCATCAACTGATGATATTGCCTACAAATTCCAGGAGAATCAAATGGAGTTGTCAAGAGTAAAAATGATTTCATTACCCCCTACTCCTCACTTACCTACAAAGCTATAATTATCTGTCCTCCTACAGTGTCACATGAAAAAGTGTTCTTTCCATTCTAGGTGTGTCCCTGCACTTACGTCCTTGGTCCTTTCCGACAGCCATGCTCCCCGTGTCCTATTTGCCCCCAAATATAGATCATCTATTTGCGCCCTCACGGAATTTACTTGCACTTCTATTGAGGCTTCTTCCTATGGCTTTTAAACATATTCAGGTAAGAAGCAATCACCGTGCCATCCAAGGGCGCCGGTGCCGGGTTATAACTGATGCAACTGCATGTTGTGCCCCTTCCCCTAATCCCCTGTATCTGTGAACTGACCTAGTGGGAACAGAAAATACACACATGCACACGTGCACACACACACACACACACACACACACACACACACACACATAAAGTAGAAGACAATGTGAATCAAGGGAAAGACTGTAAACTGTCCTTGAACCCTCTTCCCACTGCGTGCTTCCAAAGCTGATGCTGACCCTGTCCACAACAAGAGAAGAATCTTAGAATTTAAGTTGAAGGGAGCATAAATCTATAGTCTGGACTATAGTCTGGACTGTGGGGCATGGGGAAGAGCCCTGAGAGAATGACCTAGAAAAGAAGAAGAAAGGCAGAAAAGTATGGTGTCACGAAGCCAAGGAACACCAGCCTTGATGGAGACAGTGTTCCCTGTAAGGTCAAGAAGCTGAGAAGCGTGTGCACCGGCCATCTGCCTCATTAGGACCTCGGATGAGCATGAGAGGTCATTTTCATACAGAGAGAAAGACCCAGATTAGAGGGGCCTCAGCACTAACGGGACCTGGGGACGTGAGGGGCGCGCCCACAGATCTGCACAAGACGGGCCAGCCTCACTCCCATGGGGAGCCCTGACTTAGGTCTGTCGTTACGGCACAGTTCTAAGTCTTCTCTTTCTCTGAACTCAAACAATGTTCTCATTGTATGACCACCCTATGAGGAGAGGTAGAGGTCGAGATATTAACGATGTGATTATTGGAGTGGCACGTAAGAATCCAGGGGGATAAAAATCAGTACATTGCAAATCATAAGACAGATACCATTCTGGACAGTTGAAATTTTACCCGCAGACTTTTTTTAAATGGCAAAAATGTAATTTATTGTAAGAAAAGTTATTTATAAGGTTAAGACTGTGAATGCTCTATTTCAACATAGAGAAATAACTTTTTGATGACTAAAAGGGAAAAACATTTTGATTATGTTTCCCATAGACTTTTAATCATTACAATGTTTTGTTATGTCATCAATTTAAGGGGAGTCTTCCTAAAACATTAAATATTCTCTTACATTCTAAAATAAAGTAGACTGAATGTGATTTGATCTTTTTGGATCATTAGCTTATGATGATATGCTGATTTATACTACAATACCTTTGAAGGGCTACCCTTGAAGTTTGTAGGAACATTAGTCATTCCCTAACTTTTACCTGTATGGATTCAGTTATACTGGTGTGGGAATAATGGGATAGGGGTCTGTGTGGGGGCTGCCGTGGGAGAAAAGGGAGAGGAGACCGTGATGGGGGTGGAAGGAGGACAGGAAACGTGGAGTAAATGAATTTCAAGGAGAGCTGGGGAGACTGGAGAGGAGCTGTACTGATGCACGTGAACACTGATGTGTGTGATGTGTTGGGGTTGTGATTAACATCTGCATGCTGATAGTGGCTGTGGCTTGTGTGTTTGTGTGCAGGCATTGCATGTACTTTCTATACTTACGTTGAGAAGAGGTATTGCGTGTGTACTGGGATTGGGCATGTGGTGTGTGTATGTGTGTATGTGTGTGTGTCAGGAAGAATGTGCATGCATTGAGATGGGTGTTTGTAGCTGGGTAGACAGATGTGTGTCTGTGTTGAAGTGTGTGTGTTAGTGTATGTGGCATGTGTAGGTACTTGTCTTCATGTACTATCTTTTCTATTAAGTTTTTAACTTCTCATTGTAACCAGTATGATTGACTGTGATTTCTCCTCTATACTCTTATACATTTCTGTATTTAATCCACTATAGGACATAAAATCAAATACCCATGCATGTAAAAATTACATGTCAAATAGGACGACATCCTTTGAATAATGACTTGAGTGGCACTCCCATTTGTGAGCAAAAGAGGTAAGTTAAACCAGTTGAGACAATGGATTGGTGGTTTAGGGCTTTTTTCTTCATTTGTTTAAAATTCTCAGCTTGGTTATGGGGTGGGGGAAAGGCTTTCTACAGAAATCACATAAACAAATTGGTTATCTTTGTAAATTCAGGTCCCCAGAGATAATATATCTTAGAAAACTGTTTTAAATCTCACAACACATTTAGATAATGGCAAACATATCATGGCAAAGGAAGAACTAGTCACTATATATCACAGACAGCAGTATCCTGGGGTCTAGAACACAATTTAAATTCTATCTTGTTTCCAACTTTTACCAAAATATTTGCCTTGGAGGAGATATTTCTGGTCAGCATCGCCTGACTGGCTACTAGCCAACCTCCCCTCTTCTCTCTTGTTAGCACAATTTACAGCTCCTCCTAGACCACTAGTACTGAGGAAACTAGGGGAATGTTTGGCTGCAACTTCTGGAATGCACGACCTGCATATAACAAGCCTTAGGTTTATAATAAAATCAAACTGAAAACATACATGTGAGAAAACGCAAGACTGATGAGCACAAGTCAAACCAAAGAGAGATTTCAGGGTCGATATAAAAACTTCTGACCACTGACAACGTTCTTCCTCCTAAACAGATAAAAGGATAAAAATTAATCACCTTGAGTGGAGTCTCAAAAGGAAGGAAAGAGCCAACTGGAACGACTTCAGCTGAAGTTGCAAGTTCAGGCAGAGAACTGTCTGCTTCAGCGGCCTTGGCCCAATCCACTGGCTCTGGCAGTTCAAGAAAGATTTGCGGTAACAAAATCGCATTAGGGAATAGAGAGCAAAACACCCGAGGAGAACAAATGAGAAACTTGGCCATCACACCAAGGGCAGAGCTAACAGGAAGATGCTTTAATTTACTGGATTCAGAGATGGAGCAGAAGTATTTTTCCAGTAAGTATCATTGAGGGATTTGTGGGAGCATATTAATACCCATCTCTAAGTATTTTGCCCAGATGATTCAGCTTTCATTTAGTGTCCATTTCCAAGTTTAAATCTTTGTATGCACTTGAAAGGATCCTGAGATACTGGGGGAAAAACTTTTCAAGAAGTCAAATCAGAATAAAGAAATAGGGAATTGTTAAAGACATGTTATAAATGGCAAAAAAAAATTTATTAATTCCAAATTATGTATTTAGCTGTTGTTTATTCTGTCACTGAGCCACTAGGATATTATATGACTGCAGGGTAGCCTAGTGGAGAGTACTACAAATTGAGAGTGGTCTGAGATAACCTCTCCTGCACTATGCACACTCACTAACTTCAGTAGAAAGTGTATAAACAAGTGGCTGGGCTTGAGAACACCCCACAACCATATTATCAATTAAGACAGCTGGTACCATTGAGAGAGAGAAACAAAAAGCTATGTGAAGGGCATCAGACATATATAGAAAATAAAGTAGACTGAACAACTAATACAGATGTGCCACACAAGGCAGAGTAAGTGGAATCCAGAATAAGAGTTTAAAATCATCATTACAAAGAAATAATCGAGGATATTAGTCATATGAAACAAGTATAAGAAGTAGTAAATGACCAAGTAGCAATATCATGTATGAAAATTATGATAGTCTGATAAGGAAGACAATAGATAAGCTAAATAGCAAAATGGAAACAGCCGAAGAAAGAATTTGTGAACTGGAAGATCAAGTCGAGGAAAAGTAATAGAGGAAACGAAAGGAATACTGGAAATGTGAGTCAAAAAATAAAGAATCAACATCTGTTCAAGACAGGAGAAAGAAATGAGGGAAATATCTGAAGACATGTTGACCAATAATTCTCTGAATAAAGGAGAGTAGAAAAGGCAGTTGTATGGCACATAGCATGATTTAAAAAACAAACCCCTAGGAAAAGCTTGAAGAATTTTGAGGCCATCGAGTCAAGAAAAGACTTTAAAGTTGTTCATAAAGAGCAGACCTCTGCAGTAGTCAAGGTCTCCAGAGACACAGAACCAAATAGATGTGCACACGTAGAGAAAGAAGCTGGTTTTAAAGGATGGCCCACACGGCCATGGAAGCCGGCAAGTTCAAATCTGTAGGCTGTGCCGGGTGCTTGGCGACCCAGGAAGCCACTGACTTTGCAGTTCACCTGCGCAGGCAGCGCAGTGCAGAAGGTCCCTCTGCTGAAAGGAGGTGGGCCTTTTGCTCTACTCAGGCCTTCAGCTGACGGAGGACAGCCCAACCACACCCTGGAGAGCAATCCGCTCTACTGTAAACCCACCTAATTAAATGTTAACATCAATGTTGCCCAAAAACACCCTCACAGAAACACCCAGGGTAATGTGTGATCACAGGTCTGGGCACCCTGGCCCAGAGCCAGGCTGATACAAAAAATTAACTATCAGAATTCCCAACACACACACACACACACACAGATATGCACACCACACATTAATTCTCAAACTGGGCATTTCAATGGCAAATCAAGATGCAGGAAAAACAATGAAAAAAGAACGTTTGAAAGTGTTGAAGAAAACAACTTTGAATATAAAATTTTACAGCCAAATAACATATAATGATAGCGTAAAATAAAGGTATCTATCAATCATAAAACTCTCAAACGTCTATAACAGAAGAGATTCCTTTAAAAACTCTCCAAGAAGAATTTACTTGGCTAAAAGATAAATAAATCCAAGAGGACTGTCTGAGCTAATTGAGAAACAGAAATGATAAAATAATTTTGTAAATTTTAATGTCGACTTAAAAACCAGGGGAAAACACAACGCATACAGGTAACAGCACAATACAAACGCCGCAGTCTGGTTCTGCGCAGCAGAACTACAACGTAAGCTGCAAATGTGAGCCACCTAGGACGTCAGGTTTTCCGGCTGCTGTCTTTAAATGAGGAAGAAAGGCGCTACATATACACCCAATACTATATACCCAGTGCACTCTCCTTGTCAGAGGTAGTCCATATAAACAACGATTAAAGGAGATCTTTTTATTTGTTTTGCATTTAGCCCTGGAAATCCAGTGTGTGTTTCACATGAAAGTCTCAGCCTGAACCACTGCGTTTCCGGCGCGCGGTGCGTGGGGTCAATGGCGACCGTCGCGGCAGAGCGCAGTTCCAGATGACAGCGACCCGGCAGCACATTTGTGACAGATGCTGAGTGGGAGGCACCTCGAGAAGGAGGGTCGTTCTTGGATGAACGTCCAACAGGTCTGGCAGAAGGAAACTCCGCGCCAGAAGCCTGCTCAGCTCCTTGCAGAGTACTTTTCAGTGATTACTCTCTGGCTTTAACCGGGATGCACTGATGTTTACTTACTTGGGAGCTGTACTTTTTTTTTCTTAGTAGAAATGTATTGAATAAAAACATTACATTAAAATCAGCATAACATTATGAAACAATTTAAGGAGATATTTTTGTTATTTACAGCTGTGATTTTCTTGATCCGTTAATCCTCACCCCTTAACTCATTTTGCACATGACATATTGAATGCATAATTAATAGGCCAGATATGCCTCTAGTACAAAAATAATAGCTTTAATTTTAAGCTGTCACCACCCTACAGGATAAACTGCCTTCCTGAATCCTGATGAGTCATCAACCTCTGCAAGCAAGCACCATCTATTTCTTCAGAATGGCTCTCATTCTCACCTAACGCTCAAATATCCGCACCCACATCTGCAAAACTTCAAAGAATAAAGTGCTTTGAGACTCCCAACAGCCTCTTTGCTCAGGCTATTAATGCTGTTTTCACCTTTTTCATGTCACTCATGCCCCACAGGTGGCTGTCAGCATCTGCCATTAAATGTCAGGACTTAAAACGCAGGAAAAAAAGCAATGACTGAATGAGCCTGTTAGTGAACTGCTGAGTGAGTGGAGTGGGGGGCGGGGGGGAGGGGGTCTAACTGCTGCTAAGATCGCGGGGTGTAGGCTAGATCGACCTTTCTCAGAAACAAAGAAATTTAAAGTGTGACACGAAAAGGAGAAAACATCACCTCTGAAGTGTGCATTAGTTGTCTTGCTGACATGGCCTCTGCCTATTTTGCCAGAACTGTCCCCTGGACATCTATCCTTCGGCTCCTTACTGCAAAGCACCTGCAGCTCCGGGAGCATCCTGGCCCTGTCCTCACAGCCGCCGGCCCCCTCCGGAACGCAGCCGTGAGATGCTTCCCTGAGCCCCGCCGGCCACTCAGCCGCCTGCGGTCCAGCACTGCTCGTCTGACGCCTCCCGCTCAGTCACACCCATGGCCCAGCACCTCCCAGTGTTTTCAACTTAAATATATTCACAGAAGCAGCGACACTTCCGAAAAAATCAATGTGACCCAATACCTTTGTGTACCGAAAAAATTCATGATTTTGACTCCAAGGTGTAGCATGATTCATCATAACAGATAACCAAGTTCCCCAGTTGACAAGACTTGGTCACACAAATGCTGTGTCTCAATACGAAGGTAAACTCTTTTGACAATGATGTGCATTAACATTTATCTCTGTTTGCAACCTCTGGTTTCAGTGATTACTAAATACCCTTCTTTTACCCTATCATTATGAATTATTTGGCTGTAAAATTTTATATTCAGAGTTCTTCTTCAACTCTTTAGTGAGAGGTCCCATGCAGTTACCTTCGGACTTTGTGTCTCCTATTAGCACCGCGGGGACAGGCCTTGCGGGACACTGTGGTGTGAAGTGCTGCCTTCCCACACATTCGCTCACTGCTTTTGTCCCTCCTGTCATACACGCTACTGACTCGACAGTTAGACCAGCATTTATCTCTGCGGGCGCCTGTGTTCTGGTGTCGCTTCCCAGTTGACTTTGTTGGAACCTGGGACTTCCCACAGTGCCTTCCCTATAATCTCTCTCAAAAGAAAAGAAAATGTGAGGAAGGGGCAAGAACTGGCGTGAACAGAGATGATGTCACTTAGTCGCAGCACGTGGGATTTAAGTCCACGAGGGCTGTCCGGAAAGTGTCCAGCCATGTACAATGAAAAATAGAGGCATTCAGGGCTGGATTCTTTCCGGACAGCCCTTGTACTGTCCATCTTCAAACGCCTTTAGCGTCTCCACCTCTGCCGACAGGTGTGCTGGTGCCTCTGCGAGGAGTGGACATAATCACGCGAAGCGACAGCTAAGGACCGGAGGGAGCAAAAGGAATGCGGTGTAAAGGGGAGAGAAATGGCTTCAGTTCTGAGGGCCCCAGAGCTGGTCAGGAGACAAGCTGGTGGCTGAGTTAAGAACAGAACGTCCGTCCCGTGCTGCCACCACATCTCCCGTCCGCCACCTCCCCTCCTGACATTCATTACATCTGGCCGTTACAATGCTGCCTCTCTCCAGGACTCGGGGGCCCTTCTGTGTCAGCAGAACGCACCCTAGGGAACAATCTCCAGCATTTTCCTGGTTGCATGTGACAGCTGTATATGAGCATGTATTACGCTTGTCCCCCACCTCTTAAAACAAAAAGTAACGTTACAGACAGAATGCTGATGGTGTTTGGGTCACCGTAAATCTCTTAGTTAAGTGGACAACGCAGGTTTGCATGTCAGGACATGATGCCAACACACTATTTGCTGCAACATTACCATTAATACCAAGCCCTTCAATACGACATACTTAGTGACAGTGCTCTCAAATGCATTAGAAAACGTGAGTCTTCAAATCAAACAAATTAAGATTAGGAAGAAGGAAGTCTAATAAATGAAAAACTTGAGCTTTTACTTGTGTCTTTCAGAAAGAACAGGATTATTAGTAATTCTATTGTGCTATTAAACCACGATTTGCCGCAACCAATCGAATAAAAATTCAGTTTCAACCGAGACAGAAATAGTTATTCTTAAATGGAAATTTAAAATAGTTTGAGTGAGGAATTTTCTTTCGCAAGCCCTGTACAGTTTTTATAGTTATTCTTGTTAAAGATATAACAAAAATGTGACTTATTTTGACATATTTTAAATATACATTAAGTGAAGAATCACCACATACACAGAATCAAAATATAATTTTTTATACTCTTCAGAGTCTAAAAAGGAAAACCTACAGAGAAGCAACACCAGAATTTACCACGGTATTCCGAATACTGTCACGTTCATCTTTTCTGTACCTTCTCTCCTGTAACTTGCATTTTTACTTAAAACTATGTTCAAGGCGTTTTGCAAATTTTATATTTTTTATTCATAATCATTATCTGTTCCATATTAATCAAGCCACCTGTTTTAAAAAATCTATTTGAACTAATAATATAAAGGAAATGCTGTGCCTCTTTTTATATCAACATATGTACAAAACGGATTTGTTTCAAACCCTACCCCCCACTGTGACGATAAAGGCAACGCAATACGCAAAGAGCGGTTTTTAAATGAACACTGTTCACGTATATGTCAGCACCGTGCTCAGAGCAACCAAGTAACGTGTGAGTTAGGTAGTATTTCTGTTATTGTCTTTCATTTTATAAATCATAAAATGAGAGTCTAAATATTGTGTCCAAGATCACACAGCAAGCAAGTAGCCAAGGGCAGACAGCGAGTCTGACTCCCGAGGCCCGTGTGCTAAGGAAGGTTATTACGTGGTGTGTTGGAGAGAGAAGGAGGGGCGAGAGACAGAGGTTTTTCCAAGACTGCCAGTGCTTTACTTCACCTGTATAGTGGTGAAATGCACATCTGTTTTATTTCTATTCTTTTAAAACAAGTGTTTGTATTGTAGTTTTTAGAAAAGAAACTAAATATGATTTATAAAGCTGTGCTTGGAAAATTGCCATTTCGAGTGTCCACACTGAAAAACAAAACTCCCATTCTCTGGGGCACAGAACGTCCATTTCTAGGAATATATTTTCAGGGTATTGTAGAAAAACTTAGACGATAACAGGGACACCAAAAACTTCACATCAGAACCTGGCGTTTTGTACGAATGGTGGACAGCTGCTCGTGACAGCTCCGCTGCGACACAGGCAAAATGCGGTCACAGAGACAAGTGTGGGGGTCCTGACGGCAGGAAGGAGCAGAGGCCGCCCCCCCCCTCAGGGACGGGGGCTTTCCTCTTCTGACGTGAAGAACTCGGGGACCACCACAGCACCCCGTTCTCCCTAGCCCTGAGGTGGCCTCTGTGCTGTCCCGGCCGCTTCCCCATTTTCAGGCTTTGTAGTTCCACCGTACAACCCGCTCCGCTGCCCTTCCTTCCTGCCCTCCCTGCCTCCTTCCCTTTCGATCTTTTATTTTAGAAAGCTTAATACTTTTGATAGAGTATTCCTAACTCAGAGCCCTAAAATAGATACAATATTAAATTACAATGCGCTCAAACATTTTTAGGGAACAATAACCTGAGTACACGCACAAATGCTTGCACCCCGCTCAGCAGCCACAGGGGCTCGGGCCCCCCTCCCCGTGATGGACACTTTACAGTTCCCTGCCTGGCCGAAGGGGGCACAGCGGTTAGCAGATGGGACCGAAGGTTTCCTGTTTGGCTGTCACAGCGAGTGCCAGCTCACACATCCTGGATGAGCGCATGGGTCTGGGTCTGGGGGACGTAGTAAGGAAGCACAGACCGAGTTCCCCACGAACCCAGTTTGTTTGGGGAAAAGCTGGTCTACTTTGCAATCACAGAAAGACCACGGACAGAAAGATCACAGACAGAAAGACCACAGGGTGCTGCCACAAAGTGGCAGAAGCGTTTTAAGATGCTCCGACATGATGCCGAAGGGCGAAGGCACCGATGTCCGCGAGGATTGAATGGAGGATTTCCTAAGTCCACGAACAGCAAGCAACAACGACGTGCACCATGACGAAGAAGGTCCACCCATTAGCCTTGAGCGATACCCCATTCTCCCAGTTCGACTCCCCAAGGGCTGCTGTCAGGGCTGTCAGAGCTCAACGTGGTTAGAAGTGAGCGATGCCCCTGAAGCTGTCAACGGTGGGCACGAGCCTGAGCTCAGCCAACAGACGGGAGGGACAGCGCGGAGACCCGCAGCCCCAGGGGCAGCGCAGCGCCGGGCGAAGCGGGGTCCCCAGTCACTGCGCGCCCCCCAGGGCTGCGCTGCAGGCACCAGCAGGGGACCGGGGCGGGCGGGAGCCTGGGACCACACAAGGGCGTCGTTCCCTTATGACTCAGGCACCTGCTGGTCTGCCCCAACGCCCCCCAGACAGCCCCCCATAAAACTGCACGGACCTTAAAAAGCTCCAGGCAGTGATATGATAAAGAGCCATTCAACACGAACACCGTGAACACGGTCCCCTAATGCGCCCACACACTTCATAAATCTAGCCTTAGGTGCAGGGTTTCCTAGGGCCTGGGCCACGGTCCTCTCTCCCTGTTAAATAATAACCTACCAGTTTTGAAAGCACCTTTATACGTTACAGACAGATAAAACCTTGTGTTTGTTTCTGCTGTTTTCCGGAATTGCTGTCACGGAGTCGGTGTAGAAAGCCGAGTACTTACCCCGGGCGCGGCGGCCGCACCCCTGACTGGACCTTGTTACTAAACGGGGTGTCAGCTTCAGGTGGGGACCTAGGCTGCACTCACACCCTTACGTCCTAAGCGTGAGTTTTAGCTTTCCGACTAGGCCCCGATGACCTCCAAACCTGACCTGAAAATTAATACATGATCAGGGTGAATACGACCCAGGTGAGGGAGGAAATGATGACACATTGAGACTTCAACACACCACAGTTTAAGGGACACTTAATGGAGTAACAGAAATTTCCAAGGTGACCACACCTGTCGATCTGCAGAAGCCTGCACTCCAATCTTACTCTTCGCCGAAGAAGTGAGGCCATAAAGCCCACTTCGTGGTGTAGAACACAGCACTTCGCAGAAGGAGCCGAACTGAGGGCACAGACAGGCAACACAAATTGCGCAGAACAGAGAAGACTGTCGTGGAATACGTGAGAGGAGAGGAAAGGCATTTAAGGTGGGAAGGAGCCAGCAGCAGGAGTCCTTCAGTGTGCGCCAAGGAAAAGGACAGGAAAATACACTTCTAATCAGACAGTGTACTTGGCTATTTACAATGAATTTTAAAAATTACTAAAGTAAAAACATATAAGGTAAATTCCTCTAAAATTACAGTTAAAGCTCCAATAAATCTGAATGTATGAAGCAAAAAAAAAAAGGCATAAGAAAGAAAATAGTGTATAGACTGAACAAAAATATAGAGAATTTTCTTCATATCAATTCTTAATAAGGAGAAATTGAGAGTTATCTCAACACCAACATAGGAGAGCAGTCAGGAAGTCTCCAGCCATGTAATATGAAAAATAGAGGCATTTATGGCTGGGTTTTTCCAGTCAGCCCTCATATAACACTTATGTAATATGCAATACATGAATATAACATGTATCAACTACTATTTATCCTATTTATTCCATTATGTAACCATTATTGTAAAAATGCAACTCCATGGATACAATCAGCAAATAACTTTATTTTCCCCTTTAAATTTGCACATTGGGGGCTAATATATTTCTTTGCCCCTGGGTAAAACTTATTCAAGTCATATAATTCTCTGGTCAGTCTTATAATAAAATAGAAAATCTTACAGTCACTCAAAATAACAAAGGCCATCTCACTTCAGCAATTCAGCATGTTCAGCCCTGAGCAGTTCCACCTGCCCTCCTCGCTAGGGCTCTCTAACCTGCAGTGCCCTTAATGCAGTACATGTGTAACCACCCTATGCAAGCCAGTCCATGAAGACTTGCCCTGCCCCTAAAAATCTGATGACACTTCATCTTCTCTTAGTTAATTCAGTCTCACCTCTTCCTGTGAATTTATGAACAGAACCCAATACAATTTCACATCATAAATACTCTTTTGAATGTGGCCTATACCTGGTCCACATAAAGCATGTGGACCATGTCCTTTGCCCAGACAAATCCTAGACTGCAGGTCAGTACAATCTAGCCACCATGGGACACATATTAAGCTCTCATTATTCTCACTAAACACCTCTCACTAGGTTTGTGGTTAAGCACCCCAACTCCCATTTCCCCATTCCCTCTGTAGATTTCTTAAGTCTGATAAAGTGTGTCTTAAAATGTAGACGATTAATTTTGTGAACTCATCCTAGAAAAAGTGCTACACACCTCACTGCTGGACATCACTACAGTCACCTTCGAAGCACTCCTCTTGGGAAGCAACGCACCAACACCAGTGCCTAGTCCACCCTTCAGAGCAGTTTTGGAAAATCGGAAAATTAAGTTCGTGAAGTTGCCACCACATACAAAGTTATGACACCTTACTGAGTTGTAGGTACAGTGCTGCCCATGCAAGCACACAGTAGTGAGTTCGCAAACTTAATTGTCAGATTTTGGATATGATGACAGCTCTGATGGCCATTCCAGAAAAAGAGTTCCAAAACTGCTTTGAAGGGTGGACTAGGCGCTGGCGTCGGTGCATAGCTTCCCAAGGGGAGGACTTCAAAGGTGACCACAGTGATATTCAGCAATGAGGTATGCAGCAGTTTTTCTAGGATGAGTTCACGAAATTGACTGTCCAACCTCATCATGATAGATGATATAGATAGATAGGTAGATAGACAGATAGACAGACAGACAGACAGATGTCAAACGTAGACACTCTCCCCTTTTAGAGCAGGGGTGCAACAAAGATGACTCACTATGGCATCTTCTGGAGGTCCCCTCCAGTTCCATTCCCAAAGCCATTCATCAATCATTCTGTGAGGCAGGTGAATGCCACCAGGAAGATGGCATAGGAATCAGATAGGCTGGATGTATTACCAGCAGGCTTCCCTCCAAAAACAACTAGACTCAATTACTCAAACTAAACTGAGACTCTAAAGCCCACCAGCTAAAGAGAATGCCATGTTGGAGGCAGTCAACCTGCTCCTCCCCAACTGATATGAGTCTCCCTGGAGGGTACCAACAATTGTCAACAACACTTCATTTCCAGGGATATATCATGTGTACCCCTAATACTACACCCTGTGTGATAACCAGGCATTATCATCCCTTTTTCCTCAAAATGTGGTAGATTGCACTGCAGGGATGGTCACAGAAATACCACCAATAAAGTGTGCAAGCCTCAGATGACTGGTGGTCTCTCAAATTTGAGGGGCACCTTGTGCACTGAGGGAAAATTACCAACGGTATAACTTACTGGTATATGAATATGATTTACGTTTATCCCGTGGACATTTATCCCTACTATGGGAGTCCTCTATTAGAAAGAGCATTACTACATTTGCCCCTGACTTTATCTGACATGTAATTCCTCATGTCAGATAAATCATATTCGTGGTTCAGGATGGTGAGACATGATAGAATTGCCCCCAACTTCCTCCCAGCTGACCAAGGCACAGTTTGTGCAATACTCTGATATTTCCTACTGTGCCTAGATTAGTATCTCAGGCCAAGTGCAAATGTCAACTACAGAAACTTAAGGGGAAAGTTAGCTATATTTCTAAGGAAGACTCCAGTTGGGTTTGGGATCCTGGGGGTATACAGGGACCATTGTTGTCAGCCCTGCAAGTTGGCTTTATCCCGGTATTCGAGGGCATGTTGACAGTCTTATGTATATGCTTTTTGACATGAATTGAACACATGTGGATTCAGCTTCTATTAGCCATATTTATCGGAGTGGTTGACACTGTAGTGCACTTACGGGAAAGTTTTTGGGAAGTTAATGCAGAGAAAATGATGCATGGATCGCTCACATTGCTACATATCTTGGATGCAGGGGCACTAACTGACTTTTGTTTGGGACCAAAGCAGGCACGCTTCCTGTGCAGTGTAGTGAATGCAGGCTGCCTTTCTAGGGCGAGTCAAGCACTCGTGCTCACTACCCCACTATAAAAGACTTAGGGCCCCTAACCTCAGATTCTTCCCCCGGAGTCTGTGTGCAAGCACCCATCTGGGCACATTCAGAATATCCCCACAGAACATGGGACTAAGTGGAACTGCTGCAAACAGGCAGCTGCTCATGCTCCCTGAAGGCTGTGTGAGCAACAAATGTCTTCATCTCTGACCCAAGAGTCTCCTGTCTTCCTCCAGGAGCGATGAAACTGTGGCAGACAAACTTGTTGGCTTACTAGTAAAACCTTCACAGTACTTGACAGACTTACAGTCCCATATGATTTTTACTATTATAAAGTAATATTTGGATTATACTATGATTTGTACAATGCATATTCATTTTGCTAAATTTTAACTCCTTAAAGAATAATAAAGTCAGTTTTCCCATTACGTAGAAAACTAAAAGGTATTTTACGCATTTTCTAAGTTTCCGTCATTTTAACTCAAAAATTCAAGTTGACTCAGCAAAGTTAAATCTCTAAATGTTAATATTTAGAAGAGCTAGAAATGCCCTCGAGTTAGGCAGCTTGGAACCTCATCAGAGAAGGTCTTAGAGGGTGTCTGTGATTTGCTAAAATGGATAATGATGTGAAGTAAGTCTAGCTGGGAGCATGTTGTAAGCAAACAGAAACAGAAATCTAACAGAAATAATGAGATATTTACTCCCAGAAAATATAAGAACGTTAGTTGGCATGAGCAGGAGAAAACAAAAATAGTGAAAGTTCATGGTTTTGTATGGCACAAACTATAATATTCAGCGAAAATTATGATCTCAAAATTTTGGAGTAATTTTCTCATTTGTATTTATTGAATTCTATTACCTCTCTAGGACTAAAAGGGTTACATCCGATTCACACTCACAAGGTGCATCGCTTTCCCCACAGGTGCTTGTCAGCACAGACCCAGGAATATTTTGCTTCCAGTGAATCCAAAAGCATTTTATTAATATGGAACCTTTGAGTTAACAATTTGCATTATGTCAAAGATTTTCATCTCACAGTGACAGCACTGTTTCTTTCAAGCAATTCCAAACACCAACTGGGGAGAACAAACAAAGGCCTTTGGATTTCTTGATGTTTTTGCATAAAAGCTCCATACTATTTCCATTCTGGTGCAGCGATCCCAACCATTTTTTCAAAGAGCTCAGAGGCTTCGTTTTCAGTTCTAAAGTGAACAGGTGGTGGACTCCCTGTGCCAGGGCAGGGCAGACGGACCACTCGTCACTGTCGCTGGTCATTAATAGCGAGCAGCTGCCTCACCAGAAAAAGTAAGACAGCTCATGACTCACTACCCTCACTTCAGTGCATTTCTGCAAACAATGACTCAGCCTCCTCCTTTCATGAGCCTGTTCAAATATTTCCCCTTCCATTACACAGCACAACTTTAGCAATAAAAATGATTAGTGTATACCTACAAGTTTTACTTTTCTCCTTTAATACGTAATTCTGCCTAGTAAATCAAAAGCTGTCCCCATCCCATGGTGGGTTATGAGACTTCCCCAAACACTGTTCACATTATTAGCATTCTACAACCCCTGAAACATTCTCAGCGGGTATTTATTCCATTAGTATAAGGTATCTGAGCTCAAGCATCTCTTTTTCAAATGCAAATTCTCCTTAGAGCAACACTGAACCAGTAGCAGTTCTCAGATGCTTTCTTTTGACAGGTTTATTCTATCAGAAACAGGTCCAGTGGTTACGACATTGGTAGTAAGAACATGGACTTGCACAGCGTAAGAGTGGTCGAGCACATCTGGCTCTGTGCCAGAATTTCCTGGAAGCTTGTTAAAAATAAACGTTTTCAGGCTTCATTTTCAGAACTTCTCACTCAGTAAACCTAGGTGGGTTTCCAGAATGTACTTTTATTTAAGAAAATTGGGTGAAGTTCAGTAGACCAAGGTTTGTGAAAAACTGATAGGACCACCCCACTAAGGGTAACTTAGGACTCCTGGAGACGCTGTGAATCCGGGGGGGTGTGTGGTGGTGGAGGGAGGGCAGGGCGGCCTGGGGAACTCCACGTCAGCCGTAACCCCGAGATCGCTGCCTCCGTGCCTAAGGGAATGCCTGCTGCCGGGTAAGAGCACATTCGTACTGGAATAAATGAATGTCCGATGGTGAGGGCTGCAGGGAGAAAGGGAGGGAAGACAGGACAGAGGACGAGTAACTACCTAATATTAACTGTGGGATGCCCATTTTCCCCCTAATGGGCTAAAACGTACCAAACGGAGCTTAACGACGGTCCCACATTCGTTAAAATTTCTCCTTTCCTTACGGGGATGAGTAACGTACAATGAACAAAACTGGCACCGACTGCAAGAATGAATGAGAACCGGGATGGAAGGGCAGTGGTGAACTTCTGTGGCATCGGAATCTGCCTAAGGGCAGTCTCCCCGATCTAGTTAAATTATCTAATTATTGCGCTTCCCAGACTGGGTGCCTGCCACATACGACCCCAGAAGTCAATACATGAATTGTCTGTCAGAAAGGGGGAAGTCGAAATAAAAAATAAAAATGAAATGGAGTTTAACAGAAGTTCTGAGGTTTTAGGCAAGACTTTAAAAATCCTCGGGACTCTGCTTTGCAATGTTCCAGGGAATCAACAGAGCACGACAGTAATGCGGGGTTCTGTAATGAGCACTATGCATGCTGAAAAGGAGTGAAAGCGCCCCAAAGAGGGAGCGATGCTGCTTCTCACGGGGCGTTGTGCCTTTAGGGCTCGGGTTTTCCCATTCCGCCAATTCTGGTCAATAAAAGTAATTGGATTGGATTAATCTCTTAACTATTTCTTTTAAACGGCTGAAGGGAGGTCCAGCTTGATCTTCATCTGGTAAGATTCCCATGGGCCCAGGGCCTTCGGGCTCATTCTTTTCGGGTTGCTAACAGTGCAGACTTGTTCATATACGGGGGTGCCGAAAAGCAAGTACACATTTTAAGCGATGTTCTGTGTGTATTACGTAAACACTTGTGGTAGCCACTTTAAGCACCTCTTGTAATTGCAGAGGTCAACATTAACTTGTATTCATTGTTTGTTATTGGTATATAGTGAGTAGTACAATTTTAATACAGTTTTCCTTTCTTAAAATGTGTATATATTTTTGGCACCCTCTGTGTGTGTGTGTGTGTGTGTGTGTGTGTGTGTGTATTGAATATCTAGAGAAAATATATATTTTGAATAGATAGTATATATAGTTTGAATATATCGAGAATATATGTATTTTTTAATATACTGTCTGTATTTTGCCATGTATAATGTGCACTTTTTTGCTTAAATTTGTGAGGGAAAAATAAGGAGGTGCATTATGCATCGGTAGTACTAATTCCATGTCTATATAAATGTTTTTAATTATTTTATTTATGCTTCTGAGTTAGAAGTATAACTCTAGAAATCAATAATGATATCCATGTGGAAAACAATACTCTGGAAGAAGATAATTGGTTTTTGGTTTTTTGATTAAAAAAAAAAATTATACCTAAAATTTCTTGTACTTTGTATCTGTTCTTGTGTTTTATAATTATTTACTACATAAAATTTCTTGTACCACAATATGTTAAAAAATGAATGCTAAAATTCATTTATAAAACAAAAAGCAAGTACTAAATATAAACAAATAAAAATTTGAATTAAAAAATTAAAACAACAGATTTTTTTTCCCTGAAAGTTTGGGCAAAAAACATGGGTGTACATTGTACATGGCAAAATACAACATATATTAAAAATATATATACACATTGTGAATATATATATATATCTTGAATATGTATTGAATATATACATGTGTGTATACACACACACACATATATACATATGTACAGAGAGAGCGCCAGAGATCAGAATACAACAGATCATAAAAAGCAGAAAGTAAGTGAGGAGACGATAGAATTTTACAATGTCATTCTAGACCATTAACACAGCTTTTCTCACAAAGTCAGTACGTTGCATTAGCAATGACCTGATTTAGATGTGGCTGACTATGTCCTCGCAGGATCCAGGATGTCGTCACAGAGATTAGCTGTAATTACAAGTCATCTTTTCTGGAGGCGAAGGAGACAGCTGGACGCCCAGCGTGCGAAGGGGTGTTCTCCATGATCACGGAAGTTGGTGCAGTAGGACGGTAAGTTTTCAATATTTTTCAATGTGCTAAAAATTGTCAGTGGGTCAGTATTATTGTAGTCGTCTAAACTGTCCTGTCAAGCAGGCACATGATGCCTCCTTTAAAAGGAATTCAGACACATTTCCCAAGTTCACATGAATGATAAATAATAAAGTCTGACTCATTATGGCTCATGAAAACCAGAAACACGAAGCGAAGGTGAGATTAGCAAGGAGGGGGGCAGGAATCGCCACGTGCGAGGGGCTGTGACTAAGCAAGCTGAGATAAAGGACAAGAGACGCGGGCTGGACGTCACACCATGGGAGAGATTACCCCACTACGAGCTAAGGAAAGTCGCCCCCAGCTTCTCTCCAGAGCTCCGAGGTAAAGCGACTTCTTTGCTGACACAGATGGATGGCCAGGCTGCTTCCAGGACTGAAATGCTTTGGCCTCTGCAGTCCTTTCAGCAATGCCTGTCTTTCTTTCGGAATCACTCGCAGCTCACTGGGGTGAGAGGCTGTCCGGTGACACACCTGGTCTCCCTGGCCCACCGGCTCCCACGAAACGCTGAACTTGTGTGGCGTGGACGGCACAGAGCTCAGGCCTCGACGCCGTCCGGCCCTGCTCCGCGGGAGAAGCCGGTGGTGGGAGCGAGTCGGCCACCTGGGCTGCTCCTGGACTCTGAACGCTGTCAGACAGAATTCAGCAACTGCCACCGAGATTCCGACGTGCTCCAGCACCCCCGCCTGGCAGGGGGGACGTCGATCTCACTGAGGTAAGTGTCTTCACCCTGAGAAACTTCCTGCCCAGCGGCACTGCCGGCGGCCTCGCCCTGAGCAGACCGGGAACCGCCGAGGAGGAAGAGCTCCTGGAGCTCCGGCCCACAGACCGGGCCTTTCGGTCCACGAGCTGAATGACTTCCTGAATTTTCAACTGGTTTCCTCCTAGACCTTTACCTTGAACTTTCTCAGCAAAAATTCTGACTGAATCTTTTGTCTAATCCCTTGTATCTGTCTGGAAATGGTGACATGTGCCTCCCTGACTCTGCCTTCTGCTCTGCCACTTCAGATGACCTCAAACTGAACTTGAGCTCGTGACTACTGCTCGAGTCTAGGAAAGTTCAACACGGCGACACCGCAGGACTCAAGCTCGTGGGATGATGGGCAGAACAATTATGAGAATACACAGTAACTGTTATTGAACACATAACGCGTGATGGAAACTGTTCTAGGGACTTTCCATGCATTGGCGTATTTAATCTTCACAGCTGTGTAAGGCCGATTCCATTAAGCTGCCCACTTCACACGCGCTAAGCCTGAGACACAAAGGAAGTTAAATGACTTTCTCAACGTCACACATCAGGTGAGTGACAGAGCCGAGATCCTAATGACACAAAGCAGTATATAATTCAATGAACAGTTCCCAGAATTCAGAGCTGGGAAAGAAAATTCACAGGTGAGCATACTCAGAAAAGCTTCACTGAGAAGTTCCGAAAGTGCAAACCTCTGCTCGATTTTAAACTGGCGGAAAGGAATGGGGATCAGAAAAAAAGGCAAAAGCCTAAATAAAGAGATAAAGGTGTAATAGGACTAGCATGCAGGAGTCAGCAAGGATTGTGATATAAATGCTCATTTAAGTACTAGTTAGAGACAGAGAGATGAAATAACAAGGGGTGCTTACTGATCATCACGCTAGGAATCTTAGACAGGAAGGGTGTTAGACATTCAGGGTGTTAGAGGCATAATAAAAAGCTAGTTACTGATGAATAATCTGACAGCTGTGGAAAGAAAAACTTAGAAGAGAAAAAATAAACAATGAGTAGATGAGGAGACTTGAATGAGCATTGCTGTAAGAAGAATGCAAAGGATTAAATTCATGGGGCACTACTCATGAACTTAGGGACAAACAGGGTCCAGAACTGTTGACTAGCGAGTGAAGCGTGAAGTTCATACGCCTCCACTATTTTAAATTTGGTAAACAGAAAAACAGCAGTACCACTTGTAAGAGAAAAGTTTGAAGATTATAAAATATAGGTAAAAAAACTCTTAGTTTGTTTTAGGAACCATATATCTTTTAGTCACATATAATTGATTTTAGCTACAAACTATTCTTAATAGTATGCAGGAACACAGAAACATTCATTATAAAAATATGGCTATAAAGTCAACTTGTCATCAGTAATATAATCATTTTTCAACAAAAAGTCACTGAATGCTTACTGTAAGTTAGATGCCAGGACAGTTGCTGAGCACCCACTGCTGAACGCGATCCCAACGGCTCTGCCCTCAGAGGGAAGATGGGTGCTCGTGAACTAGAGTGACCAAAGAGGAAGAACCTTGTACCACAGGCCCATGGCATTAAGCTTACCCCACTGTGAGCAATTATATTCGGTTGTGTGCGCCAAGAAGAAAAACTGGAGATTGTCTGGGTTGGAGAGTTGAGATAAGGGAGGAGTTGACGACTACTCTCCACCGTCTAGGTTAAGATGGATCCATTTAAAAAAACAAACAAACCAACAAACCAAAAAACTCAAGAAGGACCAGGCTTAAATGGGAAGATACAATGAACAATTATAAGGAAACATTATTTCTCGGTATTATGTGTTTGAAAGATAATAAAAGAAAAAATATTATACAAATATGCAAATGCATTATATTGTATGCTACTTTAAACTTTGGGGGGAGAAAAACACTACCTATTTGTAGCATAAGAATACTGAAGCAAGTCACTAATAAGTTACCAAAGTTAAAAATGACCACGAGGGCAGCACTGCGCATCCAAAACACATGCATGAAATCAGACAAATCCCAATGTCGATTTCAACTGCAACAAACTTGTAATTCTCCAAGGCTCAGTGTCAACACTGAGGAAAATCAGGGGCTAAGAGTACCACTCTGTTAGGATTCCTGGGGTACTTGATGCAGCAGAACAGCATACAAACAGTATTTTCATTATCTCTATACATATGAAATAATTCAGCTAATATCAATGTTGAATGAAGTGAGAATTATACCTAGTAGGAAACTGTATATATATATTCTTATATACAAGAATATATTCAATCATTTTCTGTTTTACTACGAAAAAAAAAACCAAACAAACGAACAAACAAAAACACCAGGAGAGAGTACAAGAACAGCATATATAGATAGGGACCTAATAAATAATTAGTGGTTAAATTGCTATTACATAACAGGTGAAGTTTATACATTGTACTGTTGAAATAAATCGCAAGAGGGAAGGCCATGTGAACGTGAGATGAATTGTGAAGTATACAATTTAAACTGACACGGACAGTGGGAGATAGAATTTTAGTTTGGGGAATAAGCATGAACAGAAGAATGAGAACTAGAGCTTTAACTGGGACAAAGGCAGTGGAAAACGCCAAGGCTTGGGGAGAAGATAGGAAAATATCACCCCATCAATCTCTAAAGGCCTCCCTTCTTTTAAAAAGGTGTAAATTAAAAACTGGCATACATTTAGTATTTAAAATTTGACTTTAGTTCAAGTTACATTGAGTCTGATAGCACTTTCTCCAGAAATATTAATTTTGTTAAAATGGTCAGTGTTCCACAATACATACTCGTATCTTATGAGAATATTTTTTCTGCATTTATCCTCCTCCACAGGGAAAAATATATTATCAAGATTGTATTAAAATTTAACAAGAAATTGAAAACTTGAGCATGAGAATGTAATAATCAATATATATTTTCTTTCAAATAGCTTTATTAATTTTTCTTTTCAGCTGATTAAAAAATTGACTGTTCAAATAGTATCAGACTGTTGAAATATTTTTGGAAACTTTGTCATCCATATTCCAACCCACTGTGATCTCAGAGTCAGTCATATCAAAAGAATAGCTGTCCAGAACTTTAATGAGATCCTTTGAGGAAAACTTACATTTCTAGTAATAATAAATGATGTATAGACAGTTTTGAAATTGTACCACATATAAACCTTTCTATGAAGAAACAATCTAATACATGTTAATTGCACATAAATTTAGAAAGTTTTCTGGATAATCAGAGTATAATCAGAGCTGAAGATGACTAGTCCGTCGAAGCTTCGCTTGTGGTATATTCTGCATACTGATGGCATTCCATTGCTCAGCGGCAATAAAACCAGGAGACCTGTGTGAATCCCCGTCACACACCTGCTGGCTCGGTCTTTTTCCTAAACTGTGACCTTTGAGACCTATTCAAAATTCAGAATGTAAAAGACCTAGTTATTTGGAAGAAGTTACAGATCTGGCATCGTTCCCCAGAATAGATGGATGACAGGCATCTTCCCTAGAATGGATGGATGACAGTTTCATAAGTGCTTTCTAAATGATTTATAAGCTAGGTTGAAGAATTTCTACTTTAACATCAAGTTAGAGGATTCTCCCCCAATTGTATCACCTTATTCTCCTTTTCTAAATCTCATGCCCTTCCCCCATCCCAGCAGAGCAGCTATTGGCACCACATAGCACACTGACAACGTCAGGACGAATGCATTCACCATGGCTTCCACCATCACGAACTCCTGGTTTAGAACGATGATCCGTGACCCAGGCTCTCAGTTAATAAAATCGACTTAGCTGTTTCATTACTAAAAGTATATATTACAGTAGTCTTTTCAAGACATTAGAAAATTAAGTTGATTGGCCAAATTTAAATGGTTTCCTGACACACTTTTCTTAAATCTTTGGCATATGTTAATACTTAACTGTTAGCAAGAGCTAGATTATAGTTTAATGCACCTATTAGTATGAGCATTCCTGGCCTGTAGTTTGCATTAATTAAATATTTGTCAAATGAACAAATGGGAAAAGTTTAAATGAGTCATGATCAGTTGGACTATTCTTTTTAGTTTTCCATGAGCTCACATGCTTCTGGTACATTACATGTATATTAATTCAATAAAGAAATTTATTCAACAAATGTAATCCTAGTCCAAAGTTTAGCACTGGGGAATTTGATAGAGCACGAGCTCGTGAAGTTTACAGTCTAGGGCAGCGCTTCCCAATTTCTAAGGTGTGTATGAATCACTGGGGTATTATTAAAATGTAAATCGATTTAGTAGGTCTGTGACTGAAACCAACATTGTGCTTTTTTAACAACATCCCAAGTGACACCAATGATGCTATGTATACATGAACCACACATTAAGTATTAATAGAAAGAGTCTAGTAGATGACGATGACACTACTCACATAAGTAAGTAAACAAAATGTAAAAGTACAAGTATGACAACCTGCTACGAAGGAGACCGTGTAAGAGGGCACTGGTCCTGACAGGGTAAAACAGAGAAGCGGCCCCTACGAAAGCGAGAAAGGAGTCGTTTCCCGGAAGGTAGAAATTATCTCAGAACAAGGCAAAGGGAAGAAGTTCCCTGGAGACAACAGTGAACGGGGGGCATCTCAGGCCTCCCAGGCAGGTGACAATCACAAACCCTCTGCCTAACACACCTCCGCACACAGTGCATTGCAGAGAGTGGTGACATAAGTCATCTTGTCACCCTGGATAACTTCTCAGAGTATCATCTCAAGACTGATGGTTCAATAAAGAATTACATAATGCTTCATGTGTCTAGACTTCTATTTATTTTAAATGAATATCTGCCTTCTAAACTAAACACTACATCTGGATTTTCAATTCATTTAACAACACAGGCTCTGGGCTGCTATGTTGTGAAAAAACAGAGTATCAAGCAACAAAATACGTGTGAGTCGAGATTTAAACCTAGGTTTTTCAAGTGCTGACTTGATCAAATTCTGAGCAAACACAGTGCCTAATTTCCCAGTCACAGCAGAAAGAGCACTCTGTACACTGTAGTTTATACTCCCTGTCTGCATGGAGCAGTTTCACAAAAACAGAAGACATAAATAAGTTATAACTAAAACCATGTCAATACCAAATATCACAATGATAGAGAAATACGTTTTTTGTCTGTCAACTTTAATTCCATATTATACTATTTGGTAATAAGGTTTACTAACCTAAAGTATGGTTTCCTAAAATTTCTTGTATATTTGGTGGCATATCTCACGTAGTAAAACTACCTGAAATGCATAGAATGGAGTTAATCATAACAACCCCCCTAATTTATTCAAGAAGGGTTTTTATCTTAGACCATCATCACCTCATTGTAGGGTCCATCTCATCTGTTTTGATTTCTCACCAAGAAGGAAACTTTCCCAGAGATGTAAAGTCAAATAAAGATTCCTCTAAACTCAAAATCTCATTCTTCACCCCATGGAATCTCCTTAGTCACTAAAACATAAAAGAAGAAACAAGGAACAGTAAAGGCATGTCAAAATCCGACATTTTCAAATTCTGCCCAACATGATTCAACAGCAAAATAGCTGTTTTTGCTCATGGAGACATGTCTACCTGGCCTGTGCTGCAGCCTTGTCGATCACCTTGTCGATGGCACAGCAGAGACTGGGAGATGTCCTTGCCAAGAAAGAAGAGAACTGAGACAAAAATATGAGAGAGAAACAGTGAAGGAGTCAGTGGAGAGAAGCAGCCAAGAAGATGTAGTGGAAATATAAAGAGAAAAATATCAAAAGTGGAAAAAAAATTACACCTGCAGAGAAGACGGTGCCAACCCGGGGCTGGTTAGGGCAGACCCGCGTGTGGTCACATGCAAACTCAGTGGCTTGCACACGCGTGTTAGCTCTCGCTTACGTCTTGGAGGGTCTGTGTACATTCATATGATATATTTAGCTTTACTTCTGTTAAAATGTGGGGTCCCTATTTAGGACTGCATAATGTACTCCATTTTATTGCGTTAATTTGTAAATCAAGCTATTTAAACCTAATTAAAGTGAGACATTTTGGACCTCCCATTTAAAGAGCGAGTATCCACAGAGCTAAACTTTCCTTAACTAAATGCCCTTCTCTGGTGTTTCCTTCTCAGACTTCTAATTTTCTTTGGAAGATTTGGTAGAAATCGGAAACAGCTTCTTTGATGGCAAATGCAGGGCCAGCTGGAGATCACCTTCTGTGATGACTCAGAGGTTTTACGAGAGGCTTTTAGCTACCGGGTCACCGTGCGGGAGGGGGTGACAGAGGATGGAGATGTGCCTTTGCTGGATGTGAGGGAGTCACACTTCAGTTTCAGCTGACACACTTGGGCACCAAAACGGCAGGAAGGTCTGATGCATCTGGAGCTTTTGATCCTGATACGCACTGCCAACATGCCAACAGTATATCCTGCCAGTACTGAAGGCCTCTGACTGAGTATTAAGGAACACAGACTGTTGGTTTGCTGATGAGACGAAGATGACTTGGAAGAAGAAACTACAGTGTGAAAAGCAGGCCTCGTGAAATTCTGAGAAATGCAATCCTTGGAGTCAGGCTGACTCTACATCCTGCTGCCATGAGGTTGGCTGATGCCCAGCAGCCCTGGATGCCTCCTATTGAAGGACTTCTCGAAGGAACTGCTGCAAGCTTGTGTCCAAGTTTTATTTCAAGTGTGTAGTTTAAGGAGCGGCTCCTGGTGGAGACGCATTATGGACACAGAATCCGTCGGCTCAGTGACCATTCCTAGACTAGCTACTCAAAAAGATGTCTGATTAGGATTACGGGCACAGTCACGAAGCTGGCCAGAGAGGCCTGTGTCCTTCACAGGCAGCGGGGTGTGCGAATGTCACTTCCCAGGAAGGGCTCATTTCGTTAATGGCGGACATTGCCCAAGCGCCCTATCAGCAACGCCAGGCTTGCCAGGCACGACTCATCACTAGTTCTTGCCGAGACAGTTTCCTCAGACTGGAGGAGCTTTCTCGCTCCCTGTAAGCCAAGCTAACATTGATCCTTCTTCATGTTATTTTGAGTAATCCACAGAGACATACTCAGCCAAGTGACAGGGAAACTCAATGTCACCATACTGGTATTTCTGTCAGCACCTCAGTGAGTGATCAGGATGAGGAGGGAAGGCTTCAGTACCATTAAAACAAAAGATCAGAGCCACCAAATCATTCCCCATGGACATAATTATCTATAGATTTATGAATGATTCCTCAGAACACCTGGCTAGGCCTGTTACCTAGGATACCAAGCATGTACAGGCTGTGCTAAAGCCCTGAGACTGTCACCAATTCTAAGCCCAGCTCACAGCCAATACTGAATTTGCTAGATCACGCCCCGTACCACTCCCAGTAGTCTGGGTTCACACAGGAGCAGATGCAAAACGGACTTAAACACGCAATGATTTTATCAGGAGACTGTGCCTGGGGGAAGAAATAGTGGGGTTCTGGGTACTGTGGGGAGACCTGTCAGATCATGGGCCAAGCTGCTCCTCCAGGAAGAGGGAGGGAGAGGTCAGGTGGAAGCACTCCAGATCTAAGGAAGCCTCACTGAACCGCTGGGAATCCCCGGGCCAGAGCTGGCCGCCACAGGCCGCCGTGTCCACCAGGCACAGGTCCAGCTGAGGATCCACCACCCACGCGGGAGCAGCTCCCATGAAGCAGGGCCTACTGCACGTGGGAGCACAGAAGTGGGAAGCACACAGTTGGGGGGCCCTTGATCAATTATACCCCCTGGAGTCGGAGGCTCGTGAGGCACAGCCTCATGTCCCCCGCAGCCAAGAATACCAACCAGTTACATAAATTATCTGGGTGATAAATCTTCACGGATTGCTGGAGGCCCAGATCTCGGTGACACTTGTCCTACTAACCCAGATGATGTGCTCTCTAGCAAAGTCCATACAACGTATTTGCATAAATAAACGAGCCAAGCAATGATCAAATTAAAGGACATATATACAGAAGAAGGACCCGTTGTCCCTCTTTTCGTTTTTCACTCCCATAACCCAAATTAAGGTTCTTCTCTCCTCTCTCAGGGCTGGTGAGTAAGGCAAGTATTAACCCTCCCAGCCCGCTGTACCGACTGTTCGGTCATTTCCGAATCGGCTGCTGTACGCGGTACCTAATTTTCTAAATGAAAGGCAGACCTATTTTCTACAATGTCTCCAAGTTCCATCTTATTCTAACCACTTGTTTGCATGTAACTAACATTTTTCTCTATCATGTTGGTTTTTTCTCTTTAATGCTCAGGAGCCCAGGTATAGGGGACAGTTAGGTTCAGGGCCTCAGGTCTGGTGGGGTTAAGTCTATGTCCATCATCCCTCCAACCAAATGTACGCTGTGTAGCGCTAGCACGATCTCCCTGAAAACTGCTGCTAGTCCATCACCCCCACAGTGAAAAGATCTGAGCTCACACTGTTTTCCAATAAATAGAATTTACACAACCTGGCCGGGCCTTCCCAGCCTTCAGGCCTCTGTGCTCACCCCTCGAGTCTTATCGCCAATTCCTGGCCTTCAGTGAAATTATGCTCCTTGCTATTTTCTTATCACTGTTAATTTTTGGATTTTAGACTCTAGATAAAGCTATTTCATGTTTCAAAATATTTTCTCTCCATCGTTCATTAAAAGTATGCTTTATCTAGTATATAAATCCAACAGGTACAGTGGTCATGAGGACTTCTCTGATCTCCTCAGATAAAATAATTTTTGGAAAATTTTAATCATTTTCTTGGACTTTTGAAATGCAGCCTTGTATTGTAATGTCATTTATGAAATTCGGCAGACATCCTTCTAGACTGTAACCCACAATTCACAGCAAGACTCACAGAAGTGAACACAATGACTTGTGCACATAGGAGCTCTACAAATACTGGTTACATTAATTATGTAACAATGAATTTGATTTCATTTCAGCTATCCAAAATATGTATTTTGCTGTCTTGCTGTTCCTCATTTTTTTCCACTGATAAACATTAAAACAACAAAAATGAAAGAATAATGAATTACATCTATTTAAGTTTACAAAACCATATTTTTTTAAAGTCTGGTACTTGACGAGGTAAAAAATTGTATTCGAAAGGCATCTCTTTTCTTCCTGGTCAATAACACATGTATTAGAAAGCAAAAGATACACAGCAAACCTCATGCTACTCTTGGCACAATTTTTATCCAAGAATAGAATTTCCTCCTTTTGCAACATTTTTTCCATTTTCTTCCGATTTTGAAGAATGCATAATAGCAGTATTCTTAAATGAAACTCTTACGTTTTCCTTTTAAATTAAATCTGTGCCCTCTTTTTGTTGTTACTCACGGTATTATGTCAACACCGAAAATCTGTGAATGCCCTCTGAGCCGAGAAGAACAGAATGCACCTTGTATCTCGCCAGCACAGAGGTCTTTGTTAAACAAGAGGGACAATTTTACTTCAAAATGAACAGGTAAAAAGAGTAATTTTTAAAGCACAAACATTCTTAGCTAAAAATAAATAAATAAATAAATCAGAAGAAGAATTTTAAAAATCTAAAATCCAAGTTCTTTCATAAGACGCCTCCTTGGCAAAGAGAAGCTTTACTATTTTCTTGTCGTTCCGGCAATGAAAAGCATTAAATTTAAAACAATCTACAGCGGCCCACTTTTGATCTAACGCCATATTTGTTTCTCATCCTGAACTGCTTCCTCCTAACGCTTCCCTCCTTCCGGTGGACAATGGAATGTTCTCGCAGCACTCTTTGTTTCCCACAGCTGTTACACTTGAGAACCCCAGATAAGCCCCGTCACAAGCTGGTTTCTAGTGAAGATGAATGTGTTGATGTAATGGGTTGAAGTGCGTCCCAGTTCATGCTGCAGTCTTAATCCCCAGTACCTTAGAATGTGACCTTGCTTGTACATACAGTAGTTTCACATGTAACTAGTTAGGTGAAGACAGGTCATTCTGGCGCAGAGTAGGCTCCTAATCCAATATAGTCAGTGTCCTTACATAAAAAGGAAATCTGGACACAGACACACACAGACAGGGACAATGTCATGTGAAGACTGGAATTATGCTGCCGTAAGCCACAAAAGGCCATAGGATGCCAGCCACCCAGCAGGGAGGAGGAGGCCAGGAGAAGGGCCTTCGGAGAACACGCACGGCAGCGTGGCCCACCGACACTCATGGCCTCCAACTGTGAGGCAGGAGGTTGCCACTGTTTAAGCCATCAGTTCACAGCTCTATGACATCAGCCCACGGACACTACCGCAGTGACCTAACGTGAAGGCATCATTTTTAAGTAGTTTCCCAGGACGAACATTGCCTCAGAAAGGTGTTGAATTATGAGCCAGATTTCTTTACGATACTAAACGCCGCACAGTGGCAAGAAGGCCGGACGAGCCCTGAGCCAGGTAGCTAGAGCCAGAGCCGAGTCAGAGTCCAGCCTGAGAGGCTTTCGCGATACCAGTGAGAATGCCAGGACGATGCAGGAAGAATGATAGTCAAGTACTAGTATGTTCCACCTTCTCCAAAAAAAAAAAATCTTGTATTAACTGTAAAGAAGCTCTGAGCAGTGACACCAAGGCATCTGATAATTCAGTGTTCTCTAGTGTAGACCATTCCCACCAGCCAGTACAAGTGCTGTCTACACGCACGTACTGACTCACGGTAGCAGTCCACCTGCGACCTGGTACTGGTTAGTCTAGAGAAGAACTACGGCCACACGTGCTCTTCTGCTTGTCATCTCCTGACGGCATACTCCGCATGGTCACAGAGAGGAGCACCGGACCTCTACTAGGACTTCCCTTAGTTTTCCATCAAGAGAAATATGTCTTCGGTTTTGCTCAAGTCTAACATCTCAGCATTCCAGGCCTATGGCAACCTGGTCGGGGGGAGTGGAAGGGGACTATGAAACCCGTAAAAACACCTTAAAACAAGTGAACGTGGCCCAAGCGCACGCACGCGCGCACACACTGATTCAAGAGTCTCGGAAGATTTGAAGGATGAAAAGGTAAAGGGACAGGTGCTTAGTGACTCTTTATGTCTTTAGATCAAGATCATGTTCAGTTACCCCAGAAATTTCTCATAGCTCTATAAAGTAACCAGGTAGGTGCTCTTTTATTTTCAGTTCTTAAAACATCAGAAATGTGGGTCCTACCATCTATTATTCTTTAGATCTTTGTGCACCTCTATTGCAACAATCATTACAACACAGTTTCAAAATGTCTAAATACATGTACTTATTCTCAAAGGGAGCGGCGTAGACTTGGCAGACATACCTTTTCCTCAATAGTTTAAGAAAACAAAGCAGGCAATTAAATACAGTAAAATGGACTACATTATACATCACTATGAAACATACTCTAAGAAAATAACCAAACGACTGCTAGGAAAAAAATCAGTATGTGGAAAAGAAAGAAAAGAAACCCAACCACTGGATTGGCTCAACGACAAATGCAGACAACTAAGGAAAGAGTCAGTGAACTTAAAGATATAAGAGAAGTCACCTCTGCTGAAAAATAAAAAAATAAAAAAAGATTAAGAAAATGAAGATATTTTCAAGGACCTGTGAGGCAATATCAAAATACCTAACATACGTGTAATTAGTCTCAAAAGGAGAGAAGAATAAATAAGGCAGAAAAAAATATTTTAGAAAGTAATGACTGAAAAACTCCTCAATTGGTTGAAAGATGTAAATGCACAGATGTCAGAATCTCAGTGGGCTCCAAGCAGACCATACAGGGCTGTCTGGAAAAACTCCAACCATTGGCAACAGAATAACAATGGTTACACAGCTGGATACTTTCTGGACAGCCCTGTGAGAGTAGGAAAGCTATCACAGAACAAAACGATTAAAATCAAAGATGCAGGGAAAGAACTACGTACTACGAACAAAAGGACGGCACCTTCAAGCAGCTGAAACAAAAGCCCCGACGCTCCCTACAGGGGCTGCAGACGCGCTTTCCTCACAGAAAGCTCCGAACCAACCTGCATGGCGGGGAGCGAGGGTGGCACAGGTCAATGTGGTACGTTTTAAGGACACTCCGAGACGCTGTCCCCTAGAAATATTCCACAAATGTATTGTCATATTATCCACATGTTAACGAATGTTCCCTTTACAACGCTTTCAAATGCATACATTTGGAATGTCGAAGCACGGACTATACTAGACAATGTTATAATATCTCTGTTACCTTTCACCGTGTCCCTGTGGATCAGGACATCATTAGACAAGTCACTGAAAGCACTTTCAGTGAAAGAGTTTATAAGGTCCTAAGAAATGAGAATCACAGGGAGTCCTGAGCTGTTTACGAGGGGCAGAGTGCGCGGTCCATATACCTGGGGGTGCTAATAGCCAGCGACGACGACGCTGCCTGCTCAGGGCTGGAACCAGGACGAGCCACAGCAATAGCTTTCCTCACATACAGGGCTGTCCGGAAAGTCTCCAGCCACGTCCTACGAAAAGTCGAGGCATTTATGGCTGGGTTTTTTCCGGACAGCGCTGCTGTATTAAGTGAAGCGGTTGCTGTGGCTCGCCGTCGTTTTGCTGCTGCCCAAGCAAGGGCTGTACAGGGAGGGGCCGGGTAAATGGACACGAATCGGAACCGCCTGGCGGAGGAGTGAACACAGCATCACGGGGGCCTGGGCGGTGAGCTGCGGACCAGCTGTCTCCTGTCACGTGGGGCTGCCCTGACAACAGCAAAGGTCACAGCAATGTTAAAGCTCCGGCGGTCAGAGCCGCGGCCTCCCTGCGGTCACTGCCATTGTGGAGTAAATAACAGATACGGTTGCACATTGCAAAATGAGGTAACTGTTACGTTTTACACGCTCCTTCAGGGCAAGGTCTTGCTGTCCTCACATACAGACGTAGATGTATGTTCGCTGTCAATGAAAAAAGCAAACCATTAAGCTTTTTTTTTTCATTTAAAGTAGATCACTTGGTCAAAGTGCAAACAGTTACAGCGACTGGGAATAAGGGAGGGACCGCCAGTCTCAACTCCGTCCCTAACAACAGCAGAGAAGATCTTTCCCTTCACTGGTGCCTTCTGCTTGGTGAAACCTAAGGAGCATTAGATCCAATAGTCACTAAAACACGCACGTCCCCGAAGTCGCATACGTGGCGGTCATGGAAGCATTCACTTCCACTGAGTGTCCCAAGATGAAATGTAAATTACCCAAATAAAACTAGCAGGGTAGGGAAAAGGCTGAAGTTCTGGGTCATCTGTAAAAAGCACACCTGGTCTTTATTAAAATATAAAAGCTCTGATTTCTCTAAGTTAAAAAAAAATTTTAATATGTAAGAACACCTGCAAAACATGTACAAACATTTCTATTTCTAAAACCAATGAAGTTTAGGGAGGTATTATTTTACACTTGAGAATCCTTGTTTAAAATAAAATAAATAACAGCATTAGAAATCTAACCCACTTTCTGTGATGTAAATTATTGAAAGATTGGTGCATTTCTGCCTGGACATCCAGAAAAATTAACATTTTGAAAACCAAAGAGAGCATCTAGTCAATAGAACTTTCAAAATTAACAAGACCTTTCAAGGTATCAGTGGATAGTGTAGTTAGGAACGAAACGGAGACACAGTTAAACGTCTGTGCAGTGCTGAGCTCTAAAATAAGGAATTACGATAAAGTCAGTGATACTAAGCATGATTAGTACATCTGAATGTGTAATTTGATTAGAATGATTTTACGTCAAAAACCTGCTTCACTCCAACTGCCCACCTCAGGAACTCGTTTCTTATTTGTTTTTCTATATTAACTAGAGTCAGAAAGAGACTTTAAGACAATATAATGGTATTTAAAGTAGTAATTACCATAGAGTCAAAATGATCCTCTATAAAATTATGACGTAGGCAAGGTGACCTTCCATCTTCCCAATTTATTTCATTTCTTTTATTTGTCAATCTCATTTTCTACTATGTTCAGAGTGTCAACAAAACAAAACAAACAAACTAAAAAAACTTCCCTGTACCACAAATTCACCGTAAGTGTAAAAGGCTTAATTTGGGGGGCTTTCTGACAGTCTGAAGTCCTCAGGTAGAATCACAACCACAAAAGTAAATAAATAAATGCGGGTCATCAAGTTTAAGCAGATAAGAATTGTTGATACAGATGGCCTTCCTAAATATTCCCTTTACAGCACGTCATGCCGAATTCTCCTAAGTCAAGGAATAGTATTCACAGTGTTTATGAGAAAGGCTGGACTGTCTTCATTAAGCAGAGCAGATTCCGTAAGTGTGTCACTGAAGGAACTCAGCTAGCTGCCAGGCCCTGCATGTGATACTCTGGAGACAAAGCGCACACGACCTCGTAGTTCCCTTGAAGGACCTCGCAGTCCACAGGGAAACACTATAAAGGTAGGTTGCAAATACAGACATGCTGGGGAAGCTGTTGAGAGAATACATAATTTCTCAGGATGGAAAGATTTCTATTCGTTCTAGTTTCTCTAAAAGTAAAAAAAAACAAAAAACCAAAAACCAGGTTATCATCTACAGGATATGGAGTCATTAGTCTTTGTAGGTCTTTTCTTTTCTCTCTGGATGCTACTGAGGTTCTTTTTTATCTCTGGAGTTCTGCAGTTTCACATTGTTTTCCCAGGTTTGTACTTATTTTTCTTTTTCTTCAGGAAGCCTGAATCTGAGAGTTTATACCTTTCTACAATCCAGTATTATTCTCAGGATCCTTCTTCTAAGGCCCCATGCACACATTTCTATTTTCTCTACTCTCTCCTTCTAGTTCTATTAGAAGTGCTGTGTCGCGTCAGGAAAGACTGGAAGGCCGTCAGCAGTTCTGGGGGCAACACCATGCACAGCCTCTCATCCACGTGTGCATTTTACTCTCTGAGCTCCAGTTTATCGACTTTGCTATTCGTAGGAGTCAGTCTCTGTATTAGGGCCAGGAGCTCCAACATAGTGATTTATTTCTTTTCTTAATTCCTAGAATCTTTGGGAAATATGGAGACCTCTAAACGTAAGCAGAGTTATACGAAACACTTAATGACTCTTTAGGCATAGACAATTACTAATCAGAAGACGACCCTGAAGTCCCCTTCCTGTACCAGAGCTGTGTTACGGGGTGGGTAGGTGCTGTTGGAGCGTTAGCAGCCTGGAGAACAGGTGATTTGACTCCATCCAACTACTCACACTGACTGTGGTGGTTCTCACAAATAAGTGTGCGGCCTGTATTCTAAGCTGTCACAGCACCAATGTGACAATTAGACTGTGCTACAGGGACCTCTCTGAAGAAAACTAGTGTCACAGTCCTCCCTTAGTGAGCAAGCACCCATTTGACCCCACAATCTGAATCTGGGGTCCATGCCAGTTAATGCAATCATATTCCCTCTCCCAGAATTCGGGAACTGATATGTAGAAACTCAACTTAATAAGCTATTGATGTAAGGCCACAGCTTCTAAAGACATTTCAATTTTATTCTTAGAAGTGAAGCTGGTTCCTACTGAGGCAAGTGAAGGAACACAGGTAAGGTGAGAGGAAATACGCACAGAGAAGCAGAGATGAGGATAACAAGGCAAAGCTAACCTCCCCAGGGGTCCAGCAAACCCGGGGTCCAGTCCTTCTCGAAGCATGTCTACATTCTCTGTGCGTTCCTCAGCATCTTCCAACTCCTTCTAACAGATCCCCTTTCTCAAGATGGCTCGTCCACAAGACAAAGCCTAGTAATTTATATTCCAGAGTTTGGAGAGGGGGAAGAAACCAAGTTTGGAATGAAATATAATCAGTAATTTCAGAGTGTTTCATCTAGCTGGCTGGTTCTTAGCTTTTTGTTAACAGTTTTCTGTAGAAACCTTAACAAAGCTATGAATCTTTTATCCAGAAAATTTCATGTTCACACAAAATCTCCCATTATATTTTGCAGGGCTTATAAACCCTCTGAAAGCTATGCACAGACTCTAAGAAAGAATCTAGGTGAGTTATGCTAATACCCCAAAAAAGTTTTCAAATACGAAAAAAGCATTACAAAGAAACAATTACAAAGCACTGATTGACATTTAAATTAAAATCAGATCTTTTTATCCAAATGAAAAATGTTATGTTTTACTAAAACTTTTCTTTCATGAAGATAAGACTACAACGTTCTGGGTCCCATTTAAAATATGAGTTAATAGAAATTAAATTACATGTCATTATGGATTGATTATGCAACTTGTTTGAAAATTTCACAAGGAAATACAAATTTTCTCTTTTAGGCTTAAGAATGTAAAATACAGCAATCCATGTTAAGCATATAATTCTAAACCCACATGCACCCAGCTCCCTTCTAGCTTAGATACAAAGTGAAAATGCCATAATATATTGCTTTTTTTTTAAATGAAGGTTTTATAGAACTAGAAGTGTTTTGTTGTGTTTTGTTTAAAAAAAAAAAAAAAACAAACCTAAAATCTTTTATTTGCAGGTGTTCAATCAACATATCTTTCAGAAAAGACACAGACACAGTTTCTGGGACACCAAACAGCCCCCGTGCCCCAAAAGCTCTCTCTCGGGGATCTGCCATTTTACCGTCTGTGTGGCTCGTTCTTTGTGAGCAGTCGGTCCCTCTGCAGCCATCTCCTTTAAAATGTCATTACTGTCAGTCTGCAAGTGCAGAAAAATGGTAGTTCTGCATAATCGTCTCCCAAAGTTAGGTTGTGTTAAATGTGGGGGGTTTGGTCCCATTAGAAGGCAACGTGTTAACAACCACTGACTGCCAGACAGCGCTCCTTCCCAGAGAGGGAGAGATGGCGAATCCCAACAGGAGTCACAAATGCAAACAGCCGGAACTACAGAAGCAGAGGAGACAGGGCTTCTCTGCAGGGCGCGCTAAACCCGCAAAGACAAAGCTACTGGAAACAGGAGGGCAAAGTCTAGAAGCAACGGGGGAGCAAAGAGCAAGAGAAGACGCTACTGTAGTAAAATCTTCTTGTCGGGATGGATGAGAATCCACGTGGGGCAGAAGTGCTTAAGGCTCTAGACAAATAAGTAAGGCTATTGGTTAGCCTTTTGAAGGAAATTAACTTTTTAAATTGGACACATCTAAGGCTTCACAGTAATTCTGAGATTGCATCATCGGGTCAGCCAGGCCAAAAGACAAAAAAGCAGACTTTAAGAAAATTCTGAGTGGGAAATTCTGGGTAAAAAAATGAAAGGTAAGTGAGTTACTATGTGGAACGCCCTTACGACACGTGTCACACACGATCAATAAAGGCCAGCAACGATTTTAGTCTCAAGGTGGAGTTTCTCAGCTTATTATAAATATTGCTCGGAAATGTGAGGCTTACGAAGGTATTTGGTATTTAAGTTCATTTAGCAAAGAGAACAGCTAAGATGGGTCATGTGAGTTCCTTATTTTAGTCATCAGTGCTGGAGGGGACATCTGGTCCTTTAATCAATGCTAAATTAACACTCGATTGCTGTTGACAAGGCTGAATGACAGCACAAAACCCCCAAAGTCTTTCTCAAATCTCTCAGGACTGTGCCCTATGGAAACACTTCATTTCTGTGATGTGAAATGTCACAGAAGAAATAGCCCAGTAAGTAGGATGAAAGTGATTCAATTATACGATTTTGATGGAAAAACGATAGAAATGATCTGCTCCAAGGCCCTCACGTTGCACAAAGGAAAAAAAAATGCCGAGGGACAGAGAGGTTAAATGACGGGAGTAATGAAGTCACCAGGCCAAGACCCCGCCCAGGACCCCGTGGACTTAGAGGGGCGCACCGGGCGGCCTCCTCGTCCTGACCGCACCAGTCACCCCTTCAGTACCCGGCGTTTCTGCCCCGCGACAAAGGACACAGCCATCTGATTCCGTGAACGACGACAATGCAGCTCTGGGACAGGGTACGGCTTCGCCCTTCGCCTAGTGATGACTTGAGGCCCCTGTGTCCGAAGGCGTTCCGTTCCTGAGTGACATCTGAGAACACGGCCGAAGCACCACTGTCCCCCATTCCTCAGCACCGAACGAGCCAACCCAGGAAGCCGGGCAGCTGGTGGATTTACCGGAAAGCAGGAAAGGGGGAGCGGGCCGGCCCGGAGGGGGCTGCCCCGGGGCCAGGGCGGTGGGGGCGGGGCGGGGCTGGTCGCTGCGTGCCCTTGAGGACGAGGACGAACTCCTCCCGCCTTTCCTCCCTCCCTCCCCCCGGCCCCCTGCCCGTTCTCCCGGAGGCCCCAGTCCTCCAGCTGCCGTCACAATCCCGCCTTCCTCTCCGCCTGCGGCGTTGACCTGGTGGACCCCCCAGCTGAGAGCTTTCTGGGCTCCTCTCTGGGGCCAGCCAGGGGCCCCACGGGAGGTGCCGCTCAGCCTTCCTGCGTGGTGCCCATTAGCGGCGTGGCCTTCTCTGGGGCTCTACTCAGTAGTGACCCGTGCGGAGGCCGCGCGAGACACTCCACGCCCCGTCTGTGCAGAGCCGGCGTTCCAGAATCCCCAAGGAGCTGAAGGTGCTAAAACGTTGCTGAGCTTCTCGTAATTTCCCTCGGGAGCTACGGGACACGTGCCCCAGTGACGACACTGGTTTACTAACGTTTGCTAGTCAGTGTTCAACCATTCAATATTTTACCTTTAATAGCTGTCATTTGGGGAGATTTATTTTCCTTTATAATGGTAACACAGGCGCACATATTTTAGATGGTTAAAATTATGATCTCACATCCATATAAGCAAAATTGATGTTGATTTTGAACATAATTTCAACTGCAGAGACTTGTCAAATGAAACTTCCTAAGATTAGCAAATCCAATGATCCGTGACCAGATGTCATTTACAATGTTCACTGTATTCTGACCCTGTTTTTTTATTATGTTCTCAGTTCTCCTTGAATATAATTATGAAATTATTATCATTACAACCTATAATGTAGAGTATCAGGTAACTTAACTATCAGTTATATGCCTATCATAATCATTTACCAATAATCTTACTGAATTTTCTAAGTAAATCCCTACTTAATAAGACATTATTCTTTATTATCTTTATTATTTTTACACAAGCTTTACTTAACTTCGGACAAACTCATCCATGCAAACTCACAGTAAAGAGTATCTTTTATTTATTTTAAAGAATAGTATAAGAGCCATTCATACGAAATAGGATAGAATCTGCTTATATAAGCCAATTTCACCAGAATATTTTGAATATAATTAGATCTAACCAATTGAAATTAAAGGAGTGTCCATATATCCCTTTTATTATGGAAACATAGTTTCTTTGTTTCAATTATTTAGATACTTTTTAAAATATGAAAAAAAGTGACTTTTTTTGAAGTCATTTTAAAACTGGCCTCCATGAGCTCACTGAAACCATCACAAGAAAGGGGTAGATGACAAGAAACCCTTACTCTCTTCCAATAATAGCTCTGGATTTTAAAATGGTTGCTTTCTAAACACTGGACTTCATGAATATTTGGAACATCAGAACACCAACATATTTTTTACAAGGAAATACACACACCACTGCACAAATCTCTTGTCGATTATTACATGTGATTTATTCACAGAGCTGGATGCACAGACAAGAAGTGGCCAATCAGAGGACCACGACCTTCCATGTTAATTTTGTTAGTAATATATGATGATGGAGTTTATGCTAATTAGCCCTTAAAATGAGTCTGCAGTCACTCAATAAAAGAAATCTTTCATTAGAAAGGTAAGTGTAGCAGAAGGAAGTCTTTCTTAAGTCATTCAATTCAATATTCGTGAACTTGCCCTATTTATGTGTTGTGTTAGCAAACTGCCAGTGTTTTATAAATATTTAACTCTGGATTTCACACCATCAGATCAGAAATAAAACCTCTGAATCAGAATACATTGTTGCCAAGTTTATCTTAAGTATAAATATCATTAATGTCTTGTTAGCAGAGATTAATATTCTAAAATTTAAGTGGCAGAACCTCTTTAAATAAACGTAATAAAATCCACCAATCGCTACAGCAAAGTTCAAAATTGCTTGACAAATAACAAGCAGCAGAAATCATTTAAAGAATGAAATATTGTGACTATCTCAAATATAATTCACCAGCTATTGCATACACACTGGTATATTAGCATGATATTTTTAGCTCAATTATACTATCACACAATTTTCTAATAAGTGTATGTTTTTCCTCATTATAGGTCCATAATTGTATTAGTTGGGGTTCTCCAGAGAAACAGAATGTATATATGACGGAGAGAGAAAGACCAACTGATTTGTTATAAAGGTCAGCTCACTCAGTAACGGGCACTGAGAAGTCCCACGTCACCCTTTGCAAGGTGGGGTCCGTGGTGCGATTCACTTTGTGTCCCAAGACCTGAGAACGAGGGGAGCTGACGGGGTGGGTCCCAGCCCAAGTAAGAGACCTCGGAGACAAGACTGAATTCGCTCTGGCATGAACCGATACTTGGAAAATTATTAGCAATGATAAGATGGCCCTTGTGTATTCTTGTTTGAGCCTAGTGATTTAGCATAAATAAGATATAGAAAACTAAAGGAACTGTAACCACACATGATCTAATCACTTGTGTTTTACAAACTAATTACAATGTCTGTGTTCGAAGAGATGAGGTATAACATTACATTACACACTGGAAGGCAGTGTGTTACTTTCTTGCTTTTGATGAAGCCAGAGCACTTCTCCATAAACTCTTACATAGGGGTGAGGGTGGAGACGCAGATGGGTGAACTAGTTTGTTTTTAGTTTAAACTAACTGAATTATATTAAATTAAATACTATTAACATAAAGAACAAGTGGAGAAAAGCACAGACTGGGATTTTATACTTGGTTTTGACATTTATAACATGTGATACTTGCAAAGCCACCCCTAACCAACTAGAAAGGAGGCTAATACCACCTAGTACAGAAGTAGCTGGGGTTAAGAATAACCTATAGAAGTCTGGAAAATATTTAGAAATCATTAAAGGACAGATCTTAATATCCTCACCACAAGCCTTTAAGGTAAGCAGGGCCAAAACCCTGTTGTCTCTGACTTTGGCCTCAGTGCGCTGTGGGCAAGGGACCCACTGCCCAGGTTTGGTAACAGTTGTACTATTTAAGTGTGTGTGTGTGTGTGTGTGTGTGTGTGTAACAAGTGTAGAAAGAGATCTGTACTCTTTATAGTTCATCTGAATTCTTTGAAATGCCTCAGTAAAGCTGAGTTGCTAAAAAAAATATGATGACAGATGTGAGAGAAAAACTTTAAAAATCAGAATTACTCTGTATTCAAATTGTTCCACAAGCATTGTTAAATTCTCTTTACACTTCAAAATAAACTGAATACAAATGGCAGGAAACATAGTATGGATTACTCCAAAAAGACAATGTGTAGTGGTGTCAAAACTGCTTGAGGTTTAAAACAGACTTGTTTGACTTGGACTTGGACTTCTGGCCCAGAAACTAGCCTCGTTCCTCCTCGGTCCTCACTCCTAACTGTTAAATAAGAATGGATGTGAAAAAGAAGAATCAATCAATCTACTTCTTGATGTTGTTTAGACTGAATAATTTATACTGTTTTGTCTTCTTATTCTGTGATTTCCCCATCCCCATTTTTCTGCTGAACCCATCCACTGGAATTGTATTTTGGTTGCTGTATGTTTAAGGTCTCTAAATTCCATTTGGTTTTTCTTTTTCACGTAGTTTAAACGGGCATCAAATTGTACTGTAGGAAGATATACACCTTACAGAGTTATGGATGACTACAGGAGGAGAAACCAGAAGCAAAAGGTCACATCTGTGGGATGAGAACGGTGGCATGATAAAAAATAACTTACTGGGACCATTTATACTTTGTAGGTATTTTAGATAGGAGATTTCAAAGGTGTCTTCAGGGAATAATGTATGGTCACAGGAATACAAGAAAGCCTACTCAAAACAAAACGAGTCTTCTAAATTACACCAAAGATAGGCTCTCAAAGATAAGTTTTGTCTACAGCAGGAAAATAACTCATAAAAGGGAGAGACAGCAAGGAGCTCACATATTGGAGTATTTAAGAGAAGCCGTTGCTAGGAACGGATTACTGAGAGTAAACCAGATGCTCGGAGGGTCACCTAGATTCGCTCTCTAAATGTGAGGGTCTGAACAAGAGACGGCAGCGGGTCACAAGGGCACCACACCTCCAGCTGAGAGCCGGCACAGAAAATTCCAAACGAGCGGACTAGAGAACCGTGTAACGGTTATTTTCAAAACTCGGTGCTGGACTTGGCCATGCATGTGATTCTCCAGCGATCAGAAACTCGCTGTATAATTGCTACAGCAATCAAGCACAGCAGGCCTGCTTAGAGAAATGAAGCCTGGCACACTCAGAGGGGGAGTCCATTACTCACCGCCACACGTGGGTCTGAAGGGTTCCTCCAAGCCGCCTCTGTACCTTTCTTCACTGTCACAAGTTAGTTCTCTGGCTCCCTACTCACGTGTGCATTCTGAGCAGTTAGTTAAATGAAAGATCAGGTGCCATATTAAATACATGTGAAATGAAAACTCAGATTGATATACTCCTGTTCTTTATAAAAAGTTTTAACACGGTGTGTCGGTTCAGATGTTGCACGGCTGATTAATGTCTCATTCTTTTGCCCTTTTTTGTCTCGTTTTGTCTCGGAGGAGGAACACATAGTCCATTAAGACCACTTCCTTAATTACTGAAGCAATTCTTTCTTGATTAAGAAGGAGGAGAAAAACAATTATTATTCAAGTAATAACTGAACTGAAAGCTAAAAATTTGTATTCCTTTCTGGATTAGAGACTTAAGATGATTATTTAAGTAATTGCAGTTAATTAGGTCTGCTCTATATTATTATGCAAGATCAAATTAACAGTAAAGTAATTGCTAACCATAAAGTTTGTACTAATAGAGGTCATCACCCTCAAATGTTCCCACTAGCGTTTCCCACCAGGAGTGCCCTGTGCATAGATGGCAAGTCTGGACCCAGTTTCAGGCAGTGGCACTTACAGCCTCTTTGTCACTCACCGAGATGTCACCTCCATCTGCTAAGAGAGCAGGTCTCTCACCATCTGGAAGAGGCTGACAGATACACGGAATTTTTCTAAAATAGTTAGGATCCAAAACAATTCATTGAAGACGTCTGCGTGGATCTAGAAGTGCAATCACATTCGCCCTGGCAACGCCCCTGCACGATGCTAACGGTGGCAACGAGGGTTTCTGGCATTTGAAGAAGGGAGAAGCCACAGCAGAAATGTCTGGACACCTTGCTCATGGCTACCATGTCACTTCAAAACCCACGGTGCCACTCTGCTGTGTACCCTCCCCAGGTTTTACCACTCTCTCCTGTACAAAGAAAAAAGCGTCCCCAGAACCCACAACAGGAATTCCTAGAGCCCGCCATGAAACTCCAGCTGGCTTCACTGCACCAGCTCCGACAGTCACCGCACCAGTGTCCTCCTGGCCCGCGTGGCCTCGTCGGGAACTCTCGTGACACCGGGGACGCAGCTGCTTCGCCGCTCGTGCTGCAGTGAGCCGGCCGGGGGCCAACATGCCGGGTGCCCAGGCGGCCGCTGCTGGCTGACGGGCAGGCTGCCCAGGACGCTCGCCGGCCCCACGCCCGTCCCCCACTCCGGGACCCCACGCCGGGACCCCACGCCCGTCCCCCACGCCAGGGCCCCACGCCCATCCCCCACGCCCTTCCCCGCGGGGCTCCCGGAACGGCCCTGCGGCACCTTCTCTGCTCACCTGTCCCTCCTTTCGCCCCGGGGATTCCCAGCCCCGCAGAACTGGCCGAGGGGCACGTTTCCCCACGGAGCTGCCAATGGCAACAGACTCGCGCCTGCGCGTGTGTTAGTGCTCCACTTACTTATTAACTTGTTCCTGGAGAGTGTCTGGAAGTAACCCAGTTTGTTTTAGAATCCGCTTCCTAAAACCCCAACAAGTCACGAAAACCACCCACGCGCGTTAGCAGACCATCCTTGCCCCTCCCCAAATGCAGCACCTCTTTGCTTCCGTTTTGCTTTTAAGACCACTTTTAAAATTGCACAAGCAGTTCTTGCTCGGTGCCAATTGCCCAAACTATAGAATGCAAACCCTCGGAAAGAGCTTTTCCTAAGGACACCCCGACGTGTATCTGTCATTAACGCCCTGCAGCTCAGCCTTCCCCAGGGACGTCCCCCTCCCCACGGACCTCTCCTCGCGGACCCCTCCACTAGCTGCTACGCGAGCCCCAAGCTCGCAGCTTCCGGAGGCGTGCAGCCTTCACCTGCTCTCTCACGAACCCGTCATCTACGGCGGAAACGCGGCCTTCTCACACCGTGCGCCACGGTCCCACAGCACCAAGCCTTACCCTCCACAGCTCCCCTATCAGCCACCGCCGCCAAAAGCCGATTCTGACAGTCAGGGCGGAGCAATGAGTGTTTCCATGTATTTTCATGGTGACAACCCCAGACTGAAGCAAAAGCGTAACTAAAAACTTCCCTGGTATTATCGCAAGAAGAATTCAAAAGACAACGCCCCTAGGCTTGTGTCAAAGTAGACATGTATACGTACGTGTGGGAATCGTGCACAACTGATAAGTATATCTACTTCATATATAGTTTTTAATAAGAAGAGATATTTCGACTTTTAGAAACGTGCTTTTCCTGCTTTAGTATATTATGGACATATTTCTGAGTCAGTAAATATCGAAGTATGTCACTATGGTCTTCTATTGTTCGGACTTACCAACTTTAAGCAAGGGACTTTTCATCCCTTATTGATGAAAATCTACCCTGAACACTTCTACGCGTATATTACTGAAAATACCAGAAAGTAGAATTACTGGATCAAGGGTTAGTCACGTTTCAAATGTTACATTGTTTTGCCAAATGACACCTAGAAAATACCAGAAGAATCTAACCGTTGTTACGCCTGTTTCTAAAAACAGAATATTAACACTCCTGCTTCTTCAGACCTTTTCAGCATAGGGTTTTGCTGTTCTTTGAAAAATTCAACAAATAATTACTGATAACACCAAAAAAAAAAATTCTCTTTGGAAAAAGAAGTATTTTTTTGTGAATCTTCCTTTAAGAAAATAATTATCTTTAATTAAAAGGTGACCAAGAAACAAAACATTTGAACATAAAAGTACTCTGTTTTTAAAAATGTTTTATCCTGAATGTGTTGATAAGGAAACTAATTTAAGATCCTTTCAACTAAGCAAAGATATTTGCTGATTAATTATTCAGGTTAAGTCAAATGTTCCAAGGAAGATTTTATTTGATGATGCTTTTGTGTGACATCATGACTGGTGATTCTGCTTTTCTTCAACTAAATATATAGAGATAAGAAGTATTGTTATGATTGAAAACAAACCTAAGAAAGCATAGAAGATACAAAGAAATAAGTCAAACATGTAAAAGTCAGTAAAAACATCAAGAAATAGGTACTTTATACTATTAAAAATATCAAATACAAAAAATAAAATAAAATTATGCATGCCATTATTAAAAGATATAAAATATATTTCCTTTTTTAAAACAGACCATGGAATAGTGATTAATAAAGACTGGAATGTTCAAAGAAAGAAAAATAATTTAAAATGAAGACTAAAATAAATTAAGTACTCAATCAATAGAGAAATCAGGAGCTTAAGTAAAGATCATTGACTTGGAAGAAAGACCTGCAATATGTGGAGTGTTTGTTTGCAGGAGAGCGAGAGAGAGAGATGCAGATAAAATAAAGAGACAGACAGAATATGACACAGAAAATAAAAGTAGAGGTTAAGAGACTTGGAGGAAAAGAAAGTCAAATATTTACCTAATTAAATTTGCACAGGAGAAGAGTTAGGATGGAATCAAATCATATATAAATCTGTAATAAAATAAAAATTCCCAATATATAAAAAGCATGAATCCACGGAATACAACGTACCAGAATATCTTTAAATCGATAGATAAAAATAAAAACACATCTAGATATAGCACACTAAAACTACAACATCAAAGCCAAAGAGTAGCCACAAAACAAAACAAGTATCACTTAAAATCACATAATTAGTCTAAAAACAGGCTTTAGGACATAAAATATCATACAAATACATCATTCAAAAACATTTCAGAAAAAAAGCCATTATCCTTGAATTGTGTATTCAACTAGCAGAACTGGCTTTTAGAAATTAGGATAGAAAGACACTTGCAGATGAATGCAGAATCGATAGTGTCTGCCAGTATAGGGACTTCCAATGAATATCCTTCAAGAAGAAAAAGGGTCCCAGAGGGTCGGTGTGAGAGGGAGGAAGGAAGGAGGAGCACAGAGCACGTTAAAGCTAAAGGTAACTCTACACAAATGTTGGTAATAGAGTAATAACAATGATAATAACAACAATGTGTTATTTGTGGGGCTAAATAATGCAGAATTATTATAAAATACTGAATTACTCTGGAAAATGAGAAGACAAGCCAGAGACTGGAAGAAAATATTATTGGCAGAAGACATTAGCTGATAAAGAACTAATAGCAAAATACACAAAGAATCTTAGAGCTTAACAATGAGAAAACAAACAACCCGATTAAAAAAATGGGCCAAAGACCGGAAGAGACACCACAGCTAAGAAGATACACACATGGGCTGCAATCCAGAACACTGACACACCAAGTGCTGACAAGGTGGGAAAGCAAAATGGAACAGATGCTTTGGTTAACAGTTCGGCAGTTTTCTTACAAAACTAAACACACTTTTCACGTGATCCAGCAAATCACACTCCTTGATATTTACCGTAATGAGACGAAACCTTAGGTTCACGCACAAACCTGCACACTAATGTTTATGATCGCACATACTTAGAGGCAACAAAGGTATGCCCTTCAGCAGGTGAGCACGTAGATAAATCGTGGCATATCCAGACAATGGGATGTTATTCAGCGCTTAAAGGAAATGAGTTATCAAGTCATAAAAGGGCATGAAGGAGGCTTAAATGGATCACTGAGTGAAAGAAGCCAATCTGAAAAGGCTACGTGCTATACAGCTTCAACCTCAGAGCGGTCTGATGTACTTCATTCACACACCACTACATCCGATGCCGGACAAAGTGTGGAGACGTGCGAAGTCTGATAAAGTGCTAGGGGAGTTATAGTATCTCTAAAAAATGCATTAATGTTAGGTCTTTTGAGGCAGATCTGTGAATCCAATGAACATGCTTCTACTAGGTGTTAGGTTTCCCTAAGCAGTTACGTTTCCTGGTGGTCTCTATTTCGTCCTGGGGATCTACTGCGCAGATAACTGAAGACTCAATGTGAGCTTAGACACTACTGTTGATCTGAAGGCGGAGGCAGTGCCGGGCGACGCTGACTCGAGCAGACTGTTGTGATGAAGGGGCTGTTAACCTGGAGCATCCCTTCGGTCAGACATCATCGGAAGTGCTGTGTGCCGTTCACCACACTCGCTGTGCCTGTTTCCATCTTTGGTGAGGAAAATCAGTAAGATTACCTGTGAATTCTGGTCATAACATTTGAAAAAAAGAAGCTTGTGGCTGAGATGGGTAATCATGATGATAAAAGAGTTTGACAACTCGGCACACGAGGAAAGGTGTAATTAAGTGAAATGTTCAGGTAGAACAGAAATGTCTTATGAAAAGCACCAGTCACAAATATTTGAAGGACTGTCATAGGGAAAAGAATAATTGGTATCCTGTGAGGTTCCAGGGAACAGAAATAGGGCCAATGTATGGAAATACAGTGAATCCAACTTTCACAGAGTAAAACGAAAACTTTGCAACCGGTTTTAAACTTCCTGAAACTGGAATCAGCAGCTACACAAAGACTGTCCCTAAAACTCAAGACGCCGAAATTGAATACTGTAGGAAAACGCATGCGCATCTGCTTTCGATAAGGATCATCAGACTTGAACATTTTAATGTGACTGAGATTTTTAAATTCTATAAATCGTGCAACTCCATTTCATGTATCACTTTGAAAATAAAATTGGATATTGATTTTTTCATATTATATTTGGGAACATGAGACATGCTCCTCATTATTAAAAGTTGTAAAATTGTACTCATGAGTTATTATGTAAACTTATATAAAAACAGGGAAATCTTAAATGCATTTATTGTAAATGTGACTTGTTTCCATACAGAGGGGAGAAAAACAGTAAATCGGTAACTGAGAAATTTCAAATTTTAAAATGTCTGCATTGGTATTTTGGCATGTAAAACACATACTTATTTTCTAATATGTAAACTTTCAATAATGCAAATATGACAGACTTTAAAACTAACTTTTACTGCATTGCCCCCACTCATAACGCCCATCAGTATTTTGAACCCATGTCACTAAGTGATGATGGTACCAGGGAGGCTTCAATTGGGTACATTTATGGTCTCACAAGTAAGTTCCTCCTGAGTTCCTGCCAGAGGAGCTAAAGGAATTCCAACGAAGATAAGGGCTTGACCTTAAGTAGTTACTCCTGTAATAACCTGCGTGTAGCCTTCATGAAAGTAACTGTTTCGCAGAAGAATCGCGTGTGTCAGAACACTACGCTCGGAGCGCTCACAGGAGCAAGGGTGGAGCATCTAGGGCGGTCACACCCAGGGAAAGCGGCGGAGGGATCGCCTGCCCCTTGACTTACCAGCCCGTGTTGAAACCCTTGTGTGTACAACACACAATAAGTGTCAAGTGTATTTAAAAGTGCTCTATAACAATCACTAGTCTTTCAACGACAATGAAAACCTTTAAAAAACATAAATATTAAAGCTATTCAAGAAACTTCGCTTACACTGAATTGGAGAACACTTTTCTCCCATCCCAAGGGAACATAACTCTAAAGAGTCTTTTTTTTGTGATTTAAATTTGATGCTACTGTCACTCAAACATGTATTTCAATATTGTTTAAAATGCATAGACAGTAGGGATCACCTTTCAGGGTCCATATGAAAGAGGATAATATAACATTTCACAAGAAAATGTTATCTTATATTGAAGGTGCATGGGGGTGGGAAGGTAGGGGAGGAGGAAGACTGGATAAATCACAAAGCAGAAAGCACAGCACCTAACACAAAGAATGACAGATAAAGGCAACAAGGTGTCATGCTGTTTGCAAAGATGCTCAAGGTATTTAGCAAAATGCAAATACAGCATTTACACATCAGGCCCGTGTTTGTGTATCACCAAGAAAAGTCTTTCACGGGGACCTGGGAGTCCGGCCTCCCTTATGTAATCAAGGAAGACAGGGGCCCACCTGATGGCATCGACCAGCCTCCCTCCTGACGTCCTCCAGCACCCCTCCAGCACTTGTTTCTTTTTTGCTAAGAGGAGGAGGAGAGCAGAGGAAGAGGAGGAAAAGGAGGAAGAGGAAGAACACCTTTTGCTTAAGAGAATGTGTATACTGTCCCATCAATAAAAGTAAAGTGTCACAGATCATGGGAAAGCTGGGGTTGAGTCCAGCCCCTCATCTCAGGGCTCTGAGAAAAAAACAGAAAACACTGGAGGCATTTCAGGGGAGGTCCGAGTGACACCATGAGAGTGTGGACAAAAAGAGGGTGATGTTTAGACGATGAACTGTAGAATTACACACCTGGAAGCTTTGTAATTCTTATTAATCAATGTCACCCTAATAAGGCTAACAATAATAAATAAGTGAATAAATAAATAAATAAATAAATAAAGATGCTGTAAAATAGTCAATCATAAATTCCTAACGGGGCAGGTCATGGTGGGCAGTCCTGCCCCAGGCCCACAACTGCCCATTGTGTGTGTGCATCTAGGTTGACAGGACTTTGAAATGCCAGAAGAGCAAGCCCTGGAAGGGGTAACCAGCCTCAAGAGCGGGTGATCTTGTTACAACAGCTCTCCTGCAATCCGACCCCCGCCTTCCCTTCTCCTACCTTCCTGTAGTCTTTCTTCTCTTCCCCCTTAATTCCAAATGCTTAAAACAAGCTGCAAAACTGTTCTCCAGAGCATCTGAGATCTTCCTTCCCACCAACTGTCATCAGTTTGGGCTCAAACAGACTCCTATAAAAATTCTCCACAGGGTGGACACTTCTCACGCAGACAAATGGCAGCGTTACAGGAGTTACAGAATTCCGTATTCTCGAGAGCCTGAGGAATGGCCCCTCCTGCTCCCCTCGGTGAGGCCGTGAGTGCTGCAGAGGCTCCGTCAGGCGTTTGAAACCAGATCTTAAAGCGAGGAGTCTTTGGTCCAGACCTGCTATGGGCTGACTGTGTCCCCCAAGTCTACATGCTGGAGCCTCAGAACTTTGAAGAAAGCTAATTCTGGAAAATGCAGCTCCAGTTTAGCTAAGTTGACACAGGACAAAGATAAAGCAACCAAGGTTGTCTCCTTACTCCGCGGAACCTCCAAGAGCTCAGACACAGGACGTGTGAGAAGCCGGAAGCAGCACCTCACTTTTAAAAGGCTCCCCTTGACGTGTGAAGTCCACGTCCCTGCTAAGTCCTCAGGGCTTGGTTTTCTTAGCCGACTCCTCCGCCCGTACCCCCAGGAGTAATGCAAATTCTTCCAGACAGGTGAAATGAAGCAGCCCCCCCCCAGACCCCGTCCCTTCCTCCTCAGCGGTTAGGTAAGGCGACCAAACCCCGTTCCCTTACTCTCATGAGTACAAGGAACTTCAATTTCTTTTTACTTGGCAAAAGCGGAAATCTTTATTAGAATATTTACTAGATGTGAAATTACTGCTCCCAATTTTTCACTCACGGATCTGTAAAAAAAAAAAGAAAGAAAGAAAGAAAAAGGGGGGGGGGGTCATTCTTAACCAGAAAACAAAACATCACGGCAGACTCACACCAAAACACTTGAATCCCTCTGACTTCCCTAAGGGAGAGGCGCATGCGCCATCGGAAATGCTCTCTGCAAGGGTCCAATCGGCTCCATGTGGGGAAGCTCACGTGCCCTCTTCCGAGGGGGCACACGGCTCGACCACGCGGCCTCACATCCTTGCTGAAGGGGACAAGTTAGAAATAAGCAAGCAGACACGGGAAGACACTTTCACTACCCACTGGCGGTAGTGTCCATCTCTTACCGTTTGCTCGTCTGGTGCTTCTGGAATCTGGAGCACTTTTGTGAACGTGCATCATTTATTTCAAAGCTAATCAAGAAACTTTCCAATCTGGCAGACTTTCAAAATGGGACGCATCAGGAAAAACATGGTAATTCTCACAACTATTACACAAAAAAGTAACATACCCACAGTGCTTCGAGTTTGCCTTGCCTCTCCTCTTCCTGTAAAAACTTTGTGTCTTCATGAGATTAATGACGGTGTAGACACTAATTCTGTTTATAAGAACATTTTTAAAGTAACGAACAGAATTAAAAATGTTGAAATTTGGAGGAAATCTGGAGTTAAATAAAATAAATGGATTTCAAAATATTATTTAAATGGGGAAATGATTGCTTGTTAAGTAAGCTGTTGCTCATTGAGATTTTCTGAAGCAAATGTTATAATAACAACACCGACTGGGTGGGGACCCCAATGAACTGAGCCCCTGGAATACCGTAGGGACATTCAGGAGCAGGAAAACAGCAACTAGAGAGGCAACTAGAGAAGAGACGACTCAGTTCAGGGAGGACGGGAGGGATGGGAACTGCCTACAGATGACATTCAATTTCCACGTCCAATTCTGTGAGCTGAGCCGCCGATTAGCCTCCCAGCCTTTTTCAAAGACTCCCATGTCTATCGATTTGAAACGTTTTTTCAGTAAAGTGATTTTCCCACAGGTCATTCTTGGCCCCCAAACAGCAGGTCATGTCAACAACAACAGAAAGACTATTAAAAAATACTGTTGTCACCAACACAGGGAAATATCAAAATGTTTAAGTAATTTTTCTTTAAACTTAAGTCTCTGTTACCATTTAAAAGACTCTCGGTGACATTTCCATTTCGTATTCATGTGTGCATCACACGGGGTAAGGGACACAAATGACACGGCGCTTACAGCTTAGCCAGCTAGCTGCACCGCAAAGGTCGACGGTGGCAGTCAAAAGGGAAGCGGGCAGAAGGGCAGCGCCTCGGAGCAAACCAGCTTCTCGTTTTGAGGCCATTTCGTCGTGGATGCTGTATTGGGTGCCTAGGTGTTGAAAATACAGGACGTAGTCTTCCCATTTTAGAAAGTGGATGAGGGTTCATTGGTTTGTCACTCCAGTGACAATCAAACTTGAGGTGTTATGTATTTAAACTGAACCTGGCAAACTGTCTCACTTCTCAAAGCCATTTCCTTCACCCCGACCGAGGGTGACTCCCGCAGTCCCCTGGTGGCACTGAGGCCGAGCTCCCAGAGGTCCTAAAGGACCCGCCGGGCTGCAAAGGCTTCCTCAGGCGCCCTCTGCCTGGCACCATGTCCTCTCTCCTGCTTGCGTGTGTGTCCTGATTTGACACACACGTCACGAAGTGGGACAAAACTCAGGCTCAGCGGAAGCTCCACTTGCTAGTCAGTCACCACCCATCTTGCAGCAGCCCCAGACTTTTCAACCCCCATACAGACCCCCACAGAGAGAAGTGCAGCCATCCCTGGGTGGTGCAGATAAAGCACTACGTATCACGTGAGCTGATGGCACTGCGCACGCTCGAGACCCTTGCTTGTACAGTAAGCGGCTGAACTAAGTTTAACTTAGCCTCAACTGGTACATGATTTCCTAAAGCACTGGCACCTTTCCTAACAGAGGAAATGGCTCTGATCAGATGTGCTTAGCCCCTTGAGGGCCCCGCCCTGTCCCTCCTGCTGAATGAACTCCCTGGAGACTATGGGACGTCTTGCCCTTGGTCAGACTTTGGAGCAAGGCCCTGCGTTGCCTCCTCTACTCTTCCCTCCAGTCACATCGAGCCCCTCTGTGCTTCCATTAAGTAGACTGGAGCGGACTGGCCACATGCCCAATGTGCACAGCCCCAGCCCAGAAAAGCCTAACGTGCTCTGCGCCTTTTCTTTCGGCTCTGAGTGCCGTGAGCTGCAACCACCTGCCCTCATCGGGGAAGGAAAGTCCCCCGTGTCCCAAAGCCACCGAATTCTTACAAACTGCACTGACGTGGCGGGATCCTGAATCATCCCCGGGTTTGTGTCCGACCCTCTGCAGTGCATGTGGCGAGACCTCTCACACGCTGGGCCCTTCTTGCCCGTCCAGTCTGATGCGGCCTAGTGGAATATCACCGACGGAATGAACCAGTAAGACTTTCTACAGAATACCCCGATGGCCCAGCTGCCTTGCACGACATTGTGAGACAGGCCAGGAGAGTCAGCATAGTCCCCATTTCAAGTTTCCAGGTCATGACCTTGGTGCAGGGGCTTGTCTGGGGCTGAGCCTTCAGTCCCCTCTGCAGTTGCACCACCCTGACAACTACGCCCCCGTAATGAGACTCGGGGCTGTCCTCTGCTCTGGCCGCCCCCTGGCTGCAGGCTATCACGGTCTTATCAAATGTTATCCAAAGGTTATCTGGCTCCCATTCTGTCCTGAACTGCTGATTAATCACTCTGGGCTTGTCATTATCTCTCTCGAGCAGAGCCAGAGTTGCTGGCAGCGGTCACACAGTTCCATGACCCTGAAGGTGCCATTTCTCTCTCCGTTCTCCAGTGCCAGAGGAACTGCAGCCATCGGGGTACCGCTCATGCCCCCCCCACCCCCGGCTCCCCCCCAGGGTCATCACCATGGCCCTGTAACGCCCTCGGTGCTAGCGGCAGGCTGTCTCCCACCTCCTCCTCCCCTCACCGGCGAGGAGCCCTCCCCCACGTTCCTGTGCCGAGGCTGCTGCCTAAGCTGCCCCGGGCCCTTCGGAGCCCACCCGTCAGGACACGGTGACGTGGAGAATCGTAGGCAGCTTTGCTGGGGGCTGTGTTTCTGGGAAATACCAGTAAGGAAGTGAGAAGGGTCTTACTAGGAAGAGGGAGAAGCCACCTTGCAACGAGGTTACACCCGCAGCTTGAGGGGCTCCTGCAGGGGGTTCGGGCGCTGGGATGGCACTTGAGCATCACCGCAAACTGCGGCAGAGGGCCGGGCCTGTCCCCGACGGGAGCCACTGGTCCCAGACCGCACCTGGGAGAGGGGACTTCCTAGGGAGGGGCTCACTGCCGAGTGGTCAGCAGGGGATGATGAGTGTATCAGCACTGAAGGTGGGGTGCGGACACACACCCCGGTCCCAGTACTTGACAGTACAGACTACACAGTATCGTGCAAGACTCGGAAACCAGACCGAGGATTCTGAGTTGCAGTTAGACCCTGTCACCGAAATGAGCACGACTGATCGGACTTGGAGGAGGCAGAAGAACAGAAAGAAATTCATGGAACCTTTAAGGTCTTCAAATGAAGAATTATAGACAGTCACAGAGCACAGATGCCCTCGTCTTGGGATCGATGACGAGCGTGACTGGCCCAGGCATTTCTCTGTACGAGCCGCTGCCGCGACTCTGAGGTCAGATGCCTCCTCCTGCAGCAGGGAGGGGGGCCCGCTCCGTGTGTTCGGAGACTCTGACGAGCCCTTCCGTGGGCTGTAAAGCACAGTGCTGTGTGACAGAGCTCGCACCGATCGGGCCCGTGGGACGGAAGCTGCCACTGGATTGATGTAGGGTGCAGCCTTGGATAGGCAACCTGGGCTCCGGAGGGGCCTGGAGAGACGCGCCAACTTTTCCCTGTTACTGAAACTCATTTGGGAGGACGAACAGAAGGAGGTCACGCTGATGGCCTCAGGGACCCCCACCAGGAGCTGGATCCAGAGACTTCTGCTAAGGCCTGGAAGCCCCCGTGGCAGCTGGGAGTCAGCTCCCTTGAAGCCCCGAGAAGCAGGCGGAGGCAGGCCTCCCGCGGCCTGTGGAGCCTCCCAGAACGAGCTCCATGAGAGACTTTACCCAGCAGTCCCTTTCGGTGTGAGTGACCCCACTGTCCAAGGCATGCATGTAGCCTTCCGGGCGCTGGACCCAGGACGTGTCAGAAGTGCCTGATTCGCTCCACGCCGAGCGAGACGGCACAGAATCTGCACGTACAACGGGGACGTGGAAGAGGGCGGAGGAGTGAACACATCCTGTCGACAGTGGCCCCACAGCCGGCCCCCAAGAACGTAAAAGCTTAGTAACAACAGCTCCCCGCTTTGCAGAAGACCAAGTCCCGCACAAGCGGGGCTGAGGGGGCAGGGAGCACAGCCCGCGACGCCCCTTCATGGCCCGTGGGCGTCGGTGACACATGGCTGAGTCCTGGCTGTGTGGACGGACGGAGGACACTGCCCGCGTCCCGCTGGGGTCACAGTTCAAATAGATCGTGTCTGAGGATCCCGCCACCCTCCCAGACACACAGCAGCAGAAGGGACCCTTGCCTGACCCCACTGAGGGATGGGGTGCCCCTCTGGCCCTGAGTCAGGTGGCGGGGCGCGCCATGCACCCCGGAACAGCGTGGTGCCACACCGTGTCGGAGCCGAGGTGCTTGCTGGGCCTCCCCGCCCCTCCGGGACAATGTGCGTTTCCACATAGCTTTCTCCAGGTCTGTTTCTTCTCAACTTTTTAAATCTATTATTTCTTGAACTTTCCTTTGACGGACATTAAAGCCGGCCCAGACAGCACCCACTTCCTTCCACGTCACGTCTTGTCTCTTCAGCTCCACCCAGTCAGGGTGTATCTTGTCTACCAAACACTGCTACTTACACACAAAAATAATCCTCCGAGATTTCCACCTGGTCCTTGCACACCTAGCCAGTTCTCACATCTGCTCTGCATTTCACCTCTTGGAGGAACCAGCCCTGCCTGAAGCCACGCGTAGGTTCTGTAGCTCATCGTGTCAGAGGAAGCTACAGCCACGCTCTCACTGCCTCGTGCCAGTTTTCTTCATGCCCTTTGCAGTCACATCTTCAAGGGCTACTGGGTTCGTGTGTGTGTTTGTTAATTCACTTTCTCTCCGTCTCTGTCTGCCTTCACTCAATTTGTCTGGCCTCCTCCAAAAATCGAGGAACCCCAAGATGTGAGTGACAATTCTTAGAGGGCAGCACGGAGTTGCCATGAAAAAATGACATTTCGGGTGGTACAGACCACCTGGCTGAGCCACAGTGGCTTGACTCACATCCTGGACTGAAGCATTTTCGCCTGTGCTTGCTGGCTGTCTCAAGTAACTCATTTGCTATTCGCCATTGGCCTGGAGAGCAGCAGATCTCAGATTTTTCCAGGTCCTGCCCCACACCCAGTTCTATCCACAACCTTGGCCTTAGCCCCAGACCTATGTGGGATAATTTTAATAACCATTGTCCTATAGGAACCTAAGCTCCCATTATATATTATATGTAATAAGTATATATTAATATATATGATGTTGGACAATTAATTTTGCAAACTCATCCTAGAAAAAGTGCTACATACGTTGGCAAGGTTATGACACCTTACTGAGTCGTCTGTACAGCGCTGCCAATATAAGCGCACAGTGACAAGTTTGTAAACTTAACTGTCAGATTTTGGGTACGACAGCTCTGATGGCCATTCCAGAAAAAGAGTCCCAAAATTGCTTTGAAGGGTGGACTAGGCGCTGGCGTCGGTGCAGAGCTTCCCAAGGGCACTACTTCGAAGATGACGGTAGTGATAATCAGCAGTGAGGTGTGTAGCACTTTTTACACACACGCACACACACATGCACACGCACACACACACACACACACACCACTAATCAGAACAAAAGCTGCAGGCCTGACATACTCCACCTGTGAAATACAGCAGAAGTTTTCACGATTCACTCAGCTAACTCTGTTGGCTAAGATGATGAGAGGCCAACACGCCTACAAAGATGGGAGCTTGGAAGATCAGGAATGTAACAAAAATTACATTAATACACAGAAACGGCAAATTGACAGACAGCGCATAGTGGAACCTAGACACAAGCCTGACACTGTTCTCTGGTGCCAAGGCATCTGACCGGAAGGCACATGCTCAGCAAACGCTCCAGGTGTGCGTAGGTGAGCTGCTGTCGACACGTAACCACAACCATCCAATGGGGCAGATGCTATGGAAGTCACTGTTTAGTCTGAAAACTGAGTGTAAATAAGGGTACAGTTTAAAAGACAAAGCTGTGCAGTCAAGAAGACACAGACCTGGAATTTAAATAGTGCAGCAACTCCCTATATAAATCTTTAACAGTTACCGATATTTAAACATGTGTTTTATCTCTGCCTTTTCAAAGGTGGTTTAAAGGAGTTCTCCCACCATTTCAATGCTTGCTCCAGCATGCATCTCTGAACACTAGACACCTTCTTACATCAGCACAATGTCATCTTCCCACCTAACAAAATAAAGAATTCCCTATTATCCCCTAAAATTCTGCCCATAATTCATTTTCCCCAATTAAATATATATTATCTTTTATTATAATATTGTACATCCATCTCTTCCTCATTCCCACCTTCTCTCTCCCTCTCTCCCTCTCTCTCTCTCTCCCTCTCTCTCTGTGTGTGTGTGTGTGTGTGTGTGTGTGTGTGTATACACACACATATTAATAGCAAACCCACCTCGCTCACTATTGCTGACTTAGTTGTGTGGGCCCTCCATGTTCATAGGAAATCTTTGTGCACTGATCCATTCATGTCTGTGAGAAGTGTGTCAACATCTCCTGTTATTAATGGTGGTTCCATCTGTCTGTCACTCCTCACATCTTCCAAGGCACGTTGTATGCAAGTGCCTGCTGCTGTTTCATGAGCACGTGGTGATAATGGATTTAGCTTCAGTTGAATTGCATTCTGTAGCACTAAACTACTGCTTTGCCTTATGGGGTTTTCTTTTTCACCCAAATTCTATCGTGTCATCAAGACTATGATCTATGCTATTCTTTTTATTTGCATCTACCTGATATATAGTTTCCCACCCTTCTATTTACAACCTCATTGAATTATTCTGTCCAGTGTGTCTTTCATATATAGAATTGAATTTTGCTCTTTTCACCAAATTGAGATTTTTCTTTCAATAGATGATTTATATTGTCACATTTTGCATATGGCCTATATGTTTGGTCTTAGCTCTGGAAGATTGTTTAAATTTTATTTACTTGATGTTATGGAGACTATCTTTACTCATTCTTATTTACTACTTCTTTTCATAATTACAATTTTTTATTTTTCTTTTGTCTACTGGTTACTTGTGTAATATATCCTATGACACTCCTTTCTTTTTGGTGCCGTATCTGTCCATTCTTGGAGTTATCTGGCCACCGCTCTTCCCCCAGCCTTGCCTTCAGCCACCTCGCCTTTCAGCTCCAACCCTGCAGCATTTGATCATCATCATCTTGAAGCTTTTCCACTCTCCCCTGATTCTTCTAGGTCTCTTTTCATTTTAATAGAAACATAATCATTACATATATCTTTTCATTAAAAATCTTAGTTCTACATTTAAATATATTCAGTGATAATTCCAAAGCTAATGCTGAAAGTTTCCAATCAAGCTGTAGTGGTCTGAAGTTTCTAGATTGTTTCTTCGGAAGGACTCCTAGAAACAACACTCCCTCAACTTCACAGATGTGTGACTGTCATGTTTACATATGAACAACAACTTGGTTGGATATAACTTGATTTTTTCTCATGTTGCTTCCTTGAAATTTTTTAAATATTGATCTTTTTTTTTCCTACTCTAGCATAAAACTGATTGAGCAAAGTGTGATGATTATCTGACTTTATTTCCCTTGGATGTTTTGTGTGGATGCCTTTCTTCAAAGACAAATAGCTTTATAAGGACATATATCAATGTTGTTCATTCTGGTTTGATTTTCCCAGACACACATTATTTCAGTCAATATGTAGATTTCAAATATTGAATGATTTCAGGAAATGTTCTATAAACTCACAGTACTATTTTCTGGTGCCTATCATTATCTGCTAGAACGTTATCATGGTTATTTTGTTCTTTTTCCTAGTACTAAACTGATACATGTGCGTATCTTCTATTCTCTTCTGGTGGCCGGCCACCTTAAAGTTGCCCGTTTACTTAGTGGACTGGGAGACGTCTGTGTGTGGAGGGTAGGAACGGGCCAGGACACTCTGTACTTGAAGGGAAGGGAGCCTTCTTCCTGGCAGTAGAGGCAGAGATCCAGGCTCCCCCTGTGGTCTCCACAAGCCCACGAGGGGGTCCTCGTTACCAGATGGTGGTGATGCAAATCCCAGCTCCTTACCTAGCTTCTGATAACCCCCTGCTGGGCAGGTTGGAACATCTTTTACAGTTCATGAAGGTGAAAAAGAAAATCCAGGAAACCATCACCACGTCACTCCTCAGGTTCTGGAGTCTCTGTCTAGCTGCCTTCTCTCCACGTTTCAGTTTTCTTAGGTTTTGCTTTGTTTCATGTTTACACATACCACCCACTGTTTTTAGTTGTATTTAGAAGGAAGAGGGAAAATTACAACTACTTCATCTCCCCACAGGCAGAATTCTCACGTCATTTTGTTAATAAACAAGTTTGCTGGATATAAATAGTTTAATTAGTAAATGTCATAAACTTCTATTATGTAGTCTCCTCAAGAAGGAAAGAATACACAAAACCACTAGAAGAATAAATAAGAATCAACAAAAAGTCAACCAAGAAATGAATGGGATAGAAGCAAGTGATACTGGGAATAGTTTTTGAACATATTTTATATAACGTAAGTATTTTCCCAAGAGTTTATTTTATATGCGTCTCAGTGTATTTCTCTAGCCTTAAAGGCAAGACTGGGCAGTAGCCAAAAACAGCAAAGACAGTAGAACAAAAAAATAGAAAACATTCTACTCAGGATCAGAAACAACAATTGATGTATAAAATAAGATATTCACTAATATAATCCATATAAATTTTTATACCAAAAGAATATGTTATCAAGTGACAGGAGAATAAACTGTTCTCAAGAACAAAATAGAAAAAAATTTTTAAGCAATGGGTTAATTTCAAAGAAAAATATTTTAAAACCAATTTAGATATCTTTTTTTCCTAAATGATAAATCCATTAAAACATATTTTGGTACGGATTTATGCAGGATCACAGAGATCAGTACATGAGTTTCTCTCTCACACACACGTGCGTACACACACACACACACACACACATCAAACTGACGAGTTAAAATGACATAATGCAATCTTAGAGTAGTCGCGAAATTCTAATAGCATCCTAAGACATGGATTCTAAATTAAAATGCAACCCAGGAGAAAGAAGCCTTAGGCTTCTGTCAAAAGAAAGGCATGAGCTGCAATTTTCAGAGTTCTATAAAATCTACTGCTGATTCCTCAAGAGAAATTTGACCGAGTACATAGCAATTTTGTTTTAAGCTGATTTTATTGGCTTGTTGTCCTTAATTATATCACCAAATCCAAAGCTACAAGTGCTGCCCGTGGGCGTGGAGAAGCTGGGTAAGAGCCACTGGGATTACTGCAAGCTCAGAAGTACACGGGGGAACTGGATGCAAATCACTGAAATGAAGGTTGCTTGCTGAAATTGCAAGGATCATTTTTTTTTCACTTTTATTCTTATTCTCCTTAACCATTCAGCAGCAGTGCAAGAAAGAAAGACAGACAGACAGACAGACACACACACACACACACACACACACACACACATCCTGGTTTTGATTTCAAAGTAAAGCTATCACTAAGACTGAAAAATCGATTATTTGCAGAATTCTCCATGTCATGAAAGAGATGGGCTATTGTTTTAACAAGCAATGCTAGTAGCTACTTGTATATGTTCTATTGAAAAATTAGCATAATGTTTCAGTGTCTTCACTGTCAGCGATACTAGCATACAAGTAACTTGTCACGTCTATAAATTAATCTATTCTGTAGAAGCTACCAGAAAATGGATAGCTTCCATTAATTTAAAAATATCATTAACATGATTATATATTGTTAATAATACTAAGAGTAGAAATCTCTTAGGCTTGGTTTTCTAGTAACCTAAGATATGTAAACCACAGCATTGCTCTGAGAGTGGCCACAGTTAATTCCACTGAAATCCATCAGTCTTATTAGAGGAAATTATTTTTCTCAATGGAAGCCTATATATTATGTAAAATATATATATATCTCTTTGGTCCCTTGCTACACAGACATTTCAAATGCAAATAACGTTTACATTATAAGTGAGTCATTTTTCTGCAGTTTCATGAGAACCATTCTAGCCTCTGTTTTCTTCCATCTTTTTGGATTTTTCACCTTCTTTATAATTTCTACTGCGCACATCTTATCACCATCATGGGGGAGAAAAGCATCCTGAGGACAAGATACATATATGATTCATGTTTGTATTCAATGCACGTGCAGCTAAGTAAATGTACTGAATGCATGAATGACTGATACATGAACCCATCGCGAGACTTTCCCAGTGGTTGTACAGACACCATCCCACTTGACCATCACAAAATACACTCTCCCGCCTGCGGACATGAAGCAGAAGCAGCAGGGAGCGGAGGGTCCCTCTGGCTTTGCAAAGAGCCCAGTACGTCACCAACACCCATGCCCATGTTCTTCCCCTCCCTCTGCCTTTAATGTGCCCACGCATAAAGAATCAGCAAAAGCCACTTTCTGTCACGGAACAGGCAGCCACATCGGAAGCCAAACACTTAAGTCGTCACACGTCACCTGCCAGCAAGAACTTGTCCCGTGCAGATAAGCACTGGTCAGTCTGCCACGGCAGACGGAGCACAAGCTTGTATCGTCAGACTCAGTAACTTACCTCCTTTTTATTCAATGCAAGGGGGAGACTTCAGCACAAATCCTCAATAATGCCAGACAACAGTGAGTTTAAATTTGTTTCAACCAGTTGCTAGATGTATGACTTGGACCCAGTGAGTTAACCTCTCCAAGCTTCACTTTTCTCAGCTGCAAAATGAGTAGAAAGATACCGCTTTCTCAGGGTTGCTCTCAGGGTGTCCCTCCTCCTTTCCTAGTCCTACCCAGACACTCGTGTGTGGCTACTTTCTTTCGTGCAGGTATTTATCTTCCAGATGTCAAGGATTCTACCTTTGTTTGGGCAGAAGTGGGAACTACTTACTAATGTCTCAGGCTGCTGACAAAGTGGGAGTTCAATTCAGAGTTGAGGACAGCCTAGAACATGAACACATGGCATTGTTCTAGGTGACACCAGAGAACAGACGGCAACTACTGATGACAACGAGGAGAACTCATGTGGCTCACTGCACGGGTAGAGGACTGGGGCGTTCGAGAAGGAACAAGGGAACTTCCTCTGAACACCTTCTACCTCCATCCTTTCTACTTTCCCCTGGAGGAAAGTCACAGCCACCTTCCTTTATTCTTTGTTCTATTACGTAGGATAGTAACACTATGGCCTACTACCCTACAGGTCCTCCCTTCTGAGTTTGAGAGTTCTAGATTAGATGTCAGACAATTAAGGAAAAGCAACAAAACCCTTAACAGTTTCTATCTCTTGTCCCTCTTACTTAAAAATCCTAATTCTTTTTAGGTTTCATGGGTGCTTTTGATTCACCAGGAAAGGTTCTTTTTTTCCTAACTTTGTTAAGGTATTAGCTCAATATTTAACTTTTTTCTCACCTCTCAGGGTCAGAAAATTGGGAGGATTTTCCAGATTAAAATGTAAGATATTAGGGAGTTCCCTGGTGGTACTGGCTGGGCTTTGGTGCTCTCAGCGCTGTGGCCTGGGTTCGATTCCCAGCCAGGGAACTACCCCCACCAAAAAAAAAATTAAGATATTACACATCTTATGCATCTGACATAATGCACATTCAATATTTTTAAAATACTGATTTATCAACTAAAAAGACACTCTGAGTGCCTGTTATGAGCCAAGCACTATGGTAGGTCTTGGTAAGACAATGATGACTAGATTTGTTCCTCACTTTTAATGACTGTCAGTTAAGTGAAAGAGGCATTGCATTTATGAATACTAACACGGCACAGTGAGCTTCACATTCAATTAGAAGTTTTGACCTAAGAATAGCTAAGAAAGACAAGTATGTCACCTTTGAGGGCAGTGGGAGAGATACTTGAACTGACTCTTGAAAGACAAGTACAAGTTTGGTATTAACTAAGGCAAAGTGCATTTCAGGCAAAGAAACTGGCTTGTCCCAAGTAACAGAGATGGGAAACAGCATGGCCACGTTTACCAACCCCTGCTCATGGGAGAAGAGCTGAAAACAATAACTAGACATGTTTGTAATACTTTAATATAGGCTTTATCTGGTAGATAATAAGCAGCCTCTACTGGGTATTAAGCACAAGATGGTAAACTGCCTATGTGGGGATTTTCTATACACACACTCATACACACGCATGCATACAAATGCGCACACAGTCGTTCTTACAAACGTGCACCAGAACAGAGGCACAAGAATAGTCATAACAACATTTCAGAGTGCAAAAGCAAATGATCTATCACTATGCAGAGCAAGGTACGCTTTACTAATACATGTGCTAAAATATTTAAAACAGTTTGATACTATTTATCAATAAACATCAAACTAAACTAACTAAACAACTAAAACTGACAATATATTATTTGGACATAATACATACGTGATGAAACTGGTGATTACTGCAAAGAAATGATAAGCATGTGAATGCACTCCTTGACTCAACAATCCCGAACCTGAAGTCGCAGAAGAATCAAATAACGAGGCCCTTACTGTGGCATATTTCCGAAGGCAAACCATCGGAAAAAACTAAAATGCTGATCAGTGAGGAACCGGTTGAATTAAATATGGAACATTACTACAACTGAATGCCATGTAGCCTCAAAAAAGAGGAAAATGTCTGTATTGGTAAAACGATCTTTACACTAAACTTTTTTTATTCAAGAAAACATTTACTATTATTCTTACTGAAGCCACTTTACTGAGGTAGGACTGACATGTAAAAAGCTGTACACACTTACTGTTTACAACTCAGTGAATCTGGGGATAGGTATACACCCAGGAAATCACCACCGCCATCAAGGCCATAAATGTTGAGTAAGAAAAATATCAAACCATGACCAGACACGTTTTAAACAGAATCCAGAGCAGTATGTATATTTTCAAAAACAGATACTGGAAGGAAAAAACAAAAAAAGCTAAGAAAGTTTCCCTAAAAGAGGAGAGGAGTACGGCAGACATCAATTCAGAAGTGGGAATTCTCTTGTGGATATAGTTTTGCTCTTCAAAATACTACAGTTTGATATTCTTAGGAAATAAAATAAAAATAAAGAAAAAAATTCACTAAAAATTGAAAGCAAAATCTGAAATGAATTAAAACTAACTGCGTATGAAACTGATACATCAACAACCAGGAAAATAATGTAATTTCAAGTGATTAGCAAACTGTTTTCATTGCAAATCCTTAGAGGAATATCATCTAAGCACTAACAGAGCTTTTTAAAAGTCTGAAACTGAATTCGGAAGTCTAATTATTAATGATAATATTGGGATTTTTGTTGTTTTTAATGACTAGTGCAGGAGGAGGTCCGTGATGTCATTTGAGGAGGCACAAGACGGACCTCACACTGCATGTTTTACTGTGGACACAGTGCACTCTGTGACACAAAGTTTCCATCCTGTTCGAAACCTGAAAATGTGTTTTAATATTGCAGCTTTTTCTCTAAATTATTGAAAAAAGTTGACCTTCAAAGAGGTGAAGTACTTTCACGCTACGACATTAAATAGTGGAGCCCATTGCAGTAACTGCATTGCTGCGGGTAGGCTCAGTGAAGCGTGAAACCTTCAGGAGTTCTTCATAAAAATTTGCTGATTAATGACGTATTCTTTTTGAAACCACCTGCTATGCCAAGGGACTAGACCAAAAAAAGTGCAGATGAGCCCAGAAAGAAGAATCCCATTTCTAATCTTCCTAGAAATGCTTCTTTAGCAAATATATTCAGCACAGAAGAGACAGCAAAACTCTCTGTGCTATTCTTCAGTGATCAGCATTACATAAGAAATCCTCTACCCGAATGTAATATAAAGGACATGTTACAGTATGTTACAAACATAAAAGAAAATCCCATTACTAGTTTAGAATATCAGACTGAGGAGAGACTTCATGGCTTATATAGCACCACATCATATTATAGACAAAACATGTGTTATAGAAAGGATATTCTTATGATTGATAATGACACCTCGTGTCTGAGATACACTGAAGAATATAAATTATTTCATTTCATCCTCCTTCCATTCTATGAGTCTGGTTAATGTGAAAACTCAGGCAAGAGGCTTCCCACCGCCACACAGCAGCTGAAGAGAGGACCAAAGGCCGCGCTCTTAGGCCTCTGCACGCCGGAGGCCCCAGGGACGCTCCCGCTTCGGAATGTTTGCGTGACTAACAGCACTATTCATTTCACTCAGACTTCAGGTGATGGGTGCCAATATCTTGAATTGTCTGTCTGCCTTATCCCACTTTTTAATGAGAACTGACTTTTCTTCTGTAGCATTAAATGTACTGAATACTAATTTATTTATTATACTCTAAATGTCATATTTATTGCAAAAACGTCTATTTTAAAATTTTAAATAGAGGCCCTTAAAGCTATATAAATAGTGTTACTTTCCTCAAAACGTCAATAAATTAATTCTATTTAAAATGTATACATAAAATGCCTTACAAATTTGTTTAAAAACAGCTTCCCCAACTTCTAATACAGTGTGCTGAGTAATTTTCTACTGAAGACAACTATCATACTTCAGAATGACAACATGTTTGAAAAACACACACAGAGCCTCAAGGAGAGCAAAAATCCCCACATCCACATGTGGTGCTCAAATTCTGCTAACAAGTTCCTGAGACAATGAGAGGAGGGAGAATTTGGCTCAGACACGCTTTAGAAACCCATGTCCACATTTGACAAGTATTTATACACTTAGGAAATAATTGAACAGAAAAAGCTAATCAGAGGCCCAGAAGAACACAATGATTAGAATGCAAAGATTGGCCTCGTTGAAAGTGTTGTTCTTTTAAAATTCTAGTGGTTTGCTCACCTCTATAGGCCAGCTTATGACGGGGAAAAACCCACAGCTCCCCACTGCAGGTGCCGTTTTATACACCCTTTGTAGAATCCAGCAGTTGGGCAGCAAATGAATTCACAAGGTGTAGCAAAGGTCCTATCCTAGGACCACTACACAGCCGATTAAGTGAAAACTCCTGTGCAGCTCTCAAGACCGGTCACTCAACTCCAGGCTACCATTTCATCATCATTTCTGCTGATTTCCCCACTGGCTTCTTCTGAACAACTCAAGAAAATCTTATCACGTACTCCAAACCTCGGTTTTCTCAGTGCTGTCAGCTTTAACTTCTCGTTTGACTTACTTGAGTTGATCACTTCAATTTAATTCAGCTCATCAAACATTACTGAGTAGCTGCTCTGCAGCAGGTATGCTGTGAGGTTTCAATGACATACCTAGGACAAAGGCATGCATCTGCAGCTGAAGATTCAGACACATGAGAAAAAAATTCTCCAACTCATCCTCTTTGCATTTAATCCACTGCCTCCTTCTTCCTGCTACAACTTTTCTCTCCTGGAGGCACATAAGATGACAGGCTTGTACTGTGATGTGTACACGTTCCTGTCTCCATCGCCCACCTGCCAGATCCTCTGCTAGTCCCTAAGTGTGTCACTTCATCACTCTCTGTGGATGTATGTAGCTTAGCCTCCTCTTCCTAAGATTTGAGTGCTAGAAATGCTTGGGGTTGTGCTTATCCACAACGGGAATTACAAAGGGAAACAGGAAACCAGAAATGAACTACCCAGTCCTCACCGGATTCACTGGCGGGTGAAGAAAAAGGCAAGTGTCATGGTCCTTCCATTTCTCTACACCCATTCGGGGTTTACTTAGAGCAGGCTTACATATTCCTCCGGGTCTGCTGGATTGTGCCCATCCCAGGATACAGAGCCAAGAAAATGCCTACATGCAACCTAACCAAATGTAACCTCGTCAAATCAAGCACGTCCAGATGCCAAGTCACCGCGGGGCGGCCCTTCCAGTGGTCGCATCTGGTCTCCTGGCAGACTCCGCTGGCAGACTTACGTACATGAGGCATTTTATAAAACATACTCAAATGGATACACTCAAATACATATTTGAAGGCTGAAGCAGTCTAGATCTGTCTGTTTTATATTTTTATCTCAGTTAGGGTCCTACTAAAAGCAGAGCCCAAAACACGGACTTGGGTGAAGGCTGGATAAAGATAATATATTTGAGATAAGAGAGCACACATATGCATCACCATATAAATCACACTTATAAATCACCTTTATAAGGATCCCAAATTTTGACTATTTAAATGAAATTATTTAATGCACTTATGTAGACTCCCTTTGTCTATTTGAATATGGAAATAATTACCTGTCTTATATGTTGTTCTCCGTAGGTGTTATATCTAATACATATTCATAGAAAGAAGGCAATTAGTGAAGAGAGTTCAGCAAGGAAATAGGATGATTGTTTACAAATAAAGAGTAGTGATGGTAACAGTAACACATTTTTGGCGGGATGTGCTTAAAGTTACTATTCCCCATGCATTGACTGATTCTGTGGTAGCTTATGAGGCTCTGATGCCAAACATTAAAAAAGAATGAAAACTAACCTAGAGGCTTCAGATCTCTTAAGACCCGGTTGTGCCATTCTCTAGCTATACGGCTTTCAATACTGACTCAAGTTTCTCGGAAATATTAGAGAACTTTATTAACTGATTGCTAAGGTTTTTGTGTATCTACAGTTTTAGTACTACAGTTTTGAGTACTTCAAAAAGTAAGTAGATAAATTACACTGGCCATGTAAAATTTTCTTTTCATAATCACAAAACCTGATTTTAGAAAGATGAAAAACAAAGCATATCTGCCTCTAACAACATAATAATCTCGTTTTAAGTAGTATATAATGCAAATGTTTATGTAAATTGCACTCCACTAGTGTTTTCCCAAAATGTTTACTGTTTTTCAAGTAATCACCCTAGAATCCTTGGGGAATCTTTTCATCACTTCCAATATATAGTTTTTGTAACTGTAGTCACAGGTTTCCAACTGTTGCTTTATATCTCCCTTTCACTTAAATCAACATAAAGTCTTTCTATTAAGCATTGATTTGGATTTAAGTTGCTAATACAAAAATATTTCGTATCTTCTTACAAAATTCCAAAACTAAATAGTTTTTTAGGGTTTTTTTTGCCTCCCCCAAAACCAGTCACAAATTAAAGAGAGGATTAAAGTAAATCTTTGAAAATGAGGAAGGTAAAAAAAAAAACCTTTGGCCTATGGAGAAACACAATCATATAATTTTAGTACATATAGAGCACTTCTGTGTTTGGTATATTAAAAACTGCCAAGGAATTAAAATTATTTTCTTGTTTCAAAGTAAATGGATATGAAAGATTTAAAATTAACACAAAAACCAATACTACTTTTGGTACTACACCTCAGATATTCAACACAAATCAGGAAGATTCTCGTTTGATGGTATGCTGTCCACTTAGCATGTTTCCACTTGAAATTTGAATACAGAATAGGGAGGAAAAAAGCAGAAGGAAAGAAAAAAAAGATGAAGCTAAAATCACCCAGAATCATCATCAACACCTGGAAAAATTATTCCAAGGAAAACTAGCCCTGAAACACTGGAAAACAATCAGACAGTTACTATGAGCAACTGATCTCAAGGGGACAGTCTCAATTTACAGCCAAGTTGGAGAAGCTAAATCTTTAAATTTCTCATCACCCCTTTTTGACTTTAAAGAGAACAACAAATAAAGAGGGAAACAAAGACTTGTTACCGTGAGGAATGACAGTGCATGGTATATCAACTCAAAGCTATTTTGCAATGTTATGTAATGAAGTTTTAGCCACTATCACAATCAAATGCAATATATGCAATAACTGAATAAGCACATTCTGCAAAAATGTCAATTTTATAGTTTTTTATTTGTACATGAGTAATCTCGGACATGACCGTCTTAAATTATTAAAACACAAGTAAATTATATGCAAACTTGAGAATAGAAGTATGTTCCTATGGTCAACTCTGGCTAATCACATGTAGCTAAGGAAGTAACAGCATTATATGATACATGGCAATAGAAACTAATGTACCCATGAGACACTTTACATAAACAAATAATCTTTGACCAAGCACATCAGAACCTACAAAATGATAAAAACCTTCTAATTCATTCTTTAAGATTCACCAAACTCTAGCAAAAACCAGGCAATTATGATGCGGACCACACACACACACATAACACACAACCTAGATAAATTTCATTTACTCATGTGTAAACATCCTAGAATTATAGTAACACATCAAATCCACAAATAAATTAAGAGAAAAATACATCAAGATTGAATAGGTTAAATAAAAATGCATGAGGTGTTTTCAAAGTTTAAAAATTTTATTACTATAACTTACTATATTAATCCCTTCTAAGCAAAAAGCATATGATATTTTCCCTAAATAGCAAGAGAGCATTTTGTAAAATTGAAAAAACATTCACAATTCAAAAAAATGTATTTCCTTAATTTGATAAAGGTTATACAGCAAAACCCTATTATAAACAATTGAAGTTACAGAGGGAAATTAGAAGAATTTCATTAAAGTTAAGTGAAAAATTAAGAACACACATTATTACCATCATTACCTTGCATTCCTAGAACCCGAGCAAATGCAGTAAGAATACAAAAAGAAATCAGATTAAAACTATTAGAAACAATAATCCAAAGTGGCATTACTAGTAAATAATTTAATTGTCCACATAAAAATCCAAGAAACTTAACTAAGGCAATTCGGTAATGTGACTAGAAACAAATCAGTATGTAAAAATAAATAAGTATCCTATAAAATAGGAATGAATAATTAAAAACAATAAAAAGGAAACCCTAATTTACAATAGCAAATACATTAAATTGTACATAGAAGTGAATAAAAACAGACATGTTCAAGACCTCAGTGAGAAAAATTATTAAAACTTCATTGGAAAATATAAAAGTACCAAACAGAAGGAAAAACAGGCATGTTTGTGGATGAAAAGACTCAACTTAATAAATATTTGAACCTTCTCTAAATTCATTCAGTGGAAAGTGCCACAGAATTTTAAAATGAAACCTGACAAGATGATCCCAAATTTCACTTCAAAAAAATAAATGGGAACCCCTGCCCGTTACTTTGCAGGAACTGTAAGGAATGCTCTGTGTGGCCATCTGTGGAAACGCACCTGTTAGTATGACAGACAACTGCGTCAATGGTGCAGAATGTAACAGAAAGTAAAGCACAGAAGCAGACCTGAGGATAGGGGACATTACTGTAGATAAAGGTGTTATTTCAGCCACGGGCCTGGGACCAGCACGGGGTGAGCTGCCACGTGGGGCATGGCACGCGCGCTATTACAGGATGTGCCCTGTCCCGCCACAGCCCCGGGCGCATGAAGCTGTG
>PVJL010006658.1:0-88738 GCA_004026885.1 Lyroderma lyra | reverse complement strand
GTTTAATGTTTATTTGGGGACGAGTGGGTTAGGGAGGGGAGAAAGGGGAGGGGGTGGGAGAGGAGGGGGGAAGCTAAATATAAGGTGATGGAAAGAGAAGTCACATTAGGTGGTGAACTTATTATGCATCAAGTTGACAATGCACTGTAGAATTGTATGCCTGAAACCTATGTAATCCTTGCTAACAGATGTCACCCCAATAAGTCTAACAATAAAAATGAATTAAAAAAAAAAACAAACCAAAAAACATGTTCACCTGAAGTGGTGGTGGAAGCACTTAAATGGTGGAAAAATATTATCAAGATCCTGCAGTTTTGCACTCCAACACGATGTGCTTTGGCTAGATTTCTTGGGACAGGAATGCTCTCAATTTCCTATGAAGAGCTCCCTGACCATAGAGGAATCAGCCCAATATAACAGAACCTCATGTTTCCATTATCAGGCACTCAGAAGGAATGGCAAAATCCAGAGGTTTCTACACACAGAATTTCTAGCTAATTTTATCAGAAGGGCCCCCCATCGCAGATAGGCTCTCTCAGGACACCAAGCCAATTTGGATTGGAGAATAGCTCTGCTAGTGTTAGTTGTCATGTGTGCACATTCAGGAACCGTTCTTGGTGTCCAGAAGAAAACCTGTTCGTTCTTCTTTCCAGGAGGCAACGTACATGAGCCAGGCTCTAATTGGTCTGATGTCAGTAAGCGGGGGCATCTGTTGAACGTGAACTCTACCAGGCATAACTTACTTCATCTAATTTAGTCTTCAGGTGTTCCTGTGATTTGTAGGTATTGATATTCTTAATGTGGAAATGATTATTCGTCTTAACTTGGAAAGTTAAGATGATTCACTCCAGGTTATGCAATTAAGTGTGAGGGTGGGCTGATAAAATTTGCCTCCACTGTAATGTTTTTGTTACATTAGACGTATGTGGATATAACTGGTTCTGTGTAGTCACATGGCATGTCCCCTCCATCATTCCTGACCTTGCACACACAGATGCTTACATCTTTCACCCAGTGCACACGGAAAGGGAAGAGTATTCAGAAATTTGGTTCAAACAGCTGCTGTTACTGAATTCTTAACAGAGAAAAAGTTCCTCCAACTGAAGTTCACAGACGAATGCAAGCCGTTTGTGGTGATCGGTGTGTTCATGTGAGTGCAGTAAGACACTGGGTGAGGCGGTTCAAAGATGGAGAAGTGAGGCGAGCGGATCTGAGTGACAAACCACGAAGTAGAAGGGCTACGACTGCAAGTGACCAGCTTCATCCAGACCGCGTTGAAGAACTGATCCATGGAAATCATCGCATCAAACAAAAAGAAACTGCTGATAAATTAGGAATTTCTAAGGAGAGAGTGGGATTCCTTATTCGTGTTCTTGGATTCTGTAAAGCCTGTGCCAGGTGGGTACTGTGCAAGCTGTCTGATGAAATAAAGCTGAATGAATTTGCATTTTTTGGAAACTCCTGGAACATTTTGAAAAAGAAAGTGAGGACTTCTTAAAGAAGCTCATTACAGATGATGAAACTTGGGTCCATCCTTATGACCCCGAGAACAAAAGGCAGTCCATGGAATACCACCATAAGGGATCACCTCGGCCGAAAAACTGAACTCAGGCCTCAGTGGGGAAGGTTATGTTGACTGTTTTTTGGTCTAAACACTTGCATTTCGATGTGCACTGGGTGAAGAGTGTAAGCATCTGTGTGTGCAAGGGCAGTAATGACGGAGAGGAGATGCCATGTGACTACACAGAACCAGTTATATCCAGATATGTCTGATGTAACAAAAAAATACTACAGTGGAGGTAAAATTTACCAGCCTGCCCCTCGTAATTAGGCAAAGAAGGAACGAAATTACAAAATTGGAAGGGATGTGAGTATGTGTGTGTGTCTATAAATATAGGAGAATTTTTTTCTGATGATTTGTGATTTCAATCATTTAATTGCAACCTTGAAGGACTCCTGATCTGGAAGGATGGTGGAGTATAGGAGCAAGATACTCAGCATCTAGTCTCCATTCAGTCCAGTCTGTGTGGTGAGGGCTGGACGGCGACAAGTCATTCCCTAGTGTATTAAGCAGGTGCCCCTTGAAATACACACAGGGGCACGCAGAGAAAGCCATAGCTCTTCTTTCTTCCCTTAAGCAATATACTTAACAATGTAGATGAAATGACATAGAATTACATAATTTTTGCTTACTGAAGAGCTTTCTATATACTGTTCTTATTTTAAAATGCAGACAAGCAGCATTCTGTAATCTTCATCTTACGCATATTCTCTGGGTTGTCTTTTCTTATTGAGCATGCAAATTGATTCTTCTTTTGCTTGTGTCAGTGACAAGAGACAAAAGCTTCCTTAGTCCTGCACAGTATCATGAGCAATCTAACCTTATCTTAATAAAAGGAGTTTGGGTTTCTCTTGGGCCAGTTGTATGTCCTTAATAACCCCATAAGCTGTCCACATAGCATCCATCACTGCCTAGACCAATTGCTCGGAGGCCATCGATGTTGCCCATTGTCTCCGTCTGTGTACCCTGCACAGCTGGTCCTGTGCGCCAGCCAGTCTTTCTTACTCCAGCTGACAGGGCTAATCAGGATGATCAATATGGCCTCTCCTCCTCATGGCGCAGTCACTAAGTGGATTTGCTTTATTTAATATCCATATGGAGTGACTATTTGAATGGGTAGTGGAGATTTTAACTAAGCCCTCTGCTGATAAACTTGTGCTGCAGTAGAAAAGAATCAAGTATTACCCTAAGAATGGAAGCAAAACTCTTAGAACAGGGTATCCAAACCAGGTGAGTATAGGTAAATAGTTAAAGCGTTTTAGAATTATTTCCCAGATGATTTTCCATGACTAAGTGTGCAGGGAGCTGTTGGTCTAAATACATGTGGAAAATCATTTGTTCTATTTTCATTGAAAATCTTACAGCTTATAAATGAAAGGAGGAGTTAGCATCTCTTCTAAAGTTCACCCAGTGATTAATGAGGATTCCATTTTAACAAAACCAAGTGTAAATTTGTGAGTGAGCTTTAGCTGACTGTGTTGCTAAGAAAACAGTTTTAAGGTCACTCTGTGGTACACATATGAAACATTCTACCTTTATGGAATGTAAATGTATCTTACCTCAAGTTTAAATCATAGCGAATCCAAGGCAGCACCAAAACTTACTTATCGTTTGGTGTGGACAATCAGATCCGGGGTTACTGCTAATACTAATGTGGGCAAAAATTCAGAATATGCACATTCTTCTAATCCTTTGTTTCTTAGCAAGTTGACTGTCATTGTTAGGAAGTTTTTTATTAGACATGAAACCTTTGGTTTTTGCTTTTTCTTTTTTGGTTCATATTTCATTTGGGAGTGACAATAAGATTGGTAAGAGTAAAATGTGAGGGAATTGCATTTGCATTCTTGTTTTTCAAAATCTGTTTGTCATTCCACTAATGAGTGACCCATCAAGTTTACCATCAATGTGAAATCTGCCCTTAGTTGGCTATTTGCTTGAGGTACTATTGTAATTTTACCTTGTCGTCAACTGTATGATGGCTAATATCCACTTTCACTGCTTCCTTCACCAGAGAGGAGAATGAGGGATCTGAAACTCAGTGTGCAGGTGGATGTACCTTAAGGGTCTGGCTCCAAATGTTTTTGTAATAGAGCTGCATGTGAGTTTTGTATTCCACTCAGAAAAAACAAACAAACATTGGTATTGATTTTCAGTGGCCAACTTAACACTACTGGATCATTAGATCCAGGAGGATTCACACTGTTTGACCTACAACTTTGTGTGTTCTTTGCATATGGTCACATATTTTCCATATTTGTTCCCACTTTTGAAAAAATTAAATTGGTCTTAAATAGCTTGCAGTATTGCTTTTTAATGAATGTAAAAGTTGTTATAACACTGCATGAAGTTCCTTGCTTCTTACCTGATAGAATAAGCCACCTCAGCCCTTCTGAGTTCAGCCTTTCTATGACTCCACTAATGTTGGGTAGGCTGTTGTGGCACAGGAAGGGCTTGGAATAGGAAGGTCTCAAATGCGATAGGCTGTGTGAGTGGGCTATTTTGTGGCTTTGTCTCAGAAATTGGGCTGTTGTAAAGCATATGGCTTTCTCTTATGGAGGCAGAGAGGAGAGAAAATATCAGTTAAGAGGAGAAAATGGAGACAGAACCAATGGATAAGTTTGACAGATTTTCTCTGCTGCTTTGTCAGGTTGTCTTAAAGCACATAAGTGCTGATTTAATTCCTCAGCAGTCCTGCCTGTCCTATCAAAAGTATGTATGCAATTATGTATGGAAGTGTTTGATGGGAGTAAAGGCAAGAAGAGGACCTTTTTTAAAGGTAAGTTTACAGACTAAAAACATCACATTGATGTGACATCTACTGGCCAAGAAAAAAACAATGCAATTAAGGAAGATCAAGCCAATCTTAATCAGAGGTTGTGTCCTTGGCCCCTTGAGCATGGTGACCTGAAAGCTGCTTGTTCCCATAACATCTTAGATTGCTTTGGGGTTGTTTATGTGTGTTTGTGTTTTGGCCACTTGAGGAGAGTATTGTTGAGCTTTTGGAATAACTAGAATATGCAGGGGTGTGGTGTGTATTGTCATAGTGCTAGTCATCAAGTCTGATGTGGGGATGTCAGTGGGCCCCATCACAGCAGGACCCATCCACAAATGTGATTGCTCACATTTTGCAAACTATGAAGAATTGTGGGGCTTAGCTTTTAACTAGAAAAAGTGCAGATCTGCCTTCAGACTATGACTCAGGCCCCTGACCTACTTTTCTGGTTACTCATGCCTAAATGAACCTGTTAGGAGAGCCCTTCCAAGTTGGAATCATCCTGATCACAGCTGGAACCTTTCAAAATGCTGGCCTATAGCAGCAGCCCCTACACGGGGCCATCGCTGAGTTTTGGTGACTGCGGTGTAAGCTGAGGAATTTTCAGTATCAGAGACCTAATTGTTCATCCATGTAATTGAAGTAAAGGTAAGAGGGCATAGGCTGTGGTTAGGGCAAGGAATATGAGGAAATGCCTTCTGTCATGAGCTCTTTTCAGAGGTTTCAGCATCTATTCTGTTAGAGAGCCGTGGTGCTGGAGAACCCAGAGGAAGCCAGCGGCTGCTGGGAACAGCCAGCTCTCCGCGCCCTGGCAAGGGCAGGGAGCGGACAGGAACTCCCACAGCATATGTTCTGGGGGTTGTTGGGGGAAGCACAGGCTGATGGGCAGGGAGGAATTTTAAATGGTGCCACCTGTCTTTTTTAAAGTGTAAGATTCTCTTTCAAATCCAGCCAGTGTCGCCAGCCCAGCTTTCAGACTGATCTCGTGATGTCATTTTGCTGGAGACTGCAGAGATCTGAGTGGGCAGATGGGAAGGGATGCTGGAGAAAGGACTGTAGGCCACTCATGTGTGAATGTGTAATAGAGGGAGGGAGGGAGGCGACATGAAGACTGGGGGAAGAGCAGACCTGAGTTCCCTGTTGAAATCCCTCTGCGTTCTGTCCTGAACAGTAGTGGGCCAGATGCCACATTCTCCCACTTGCCCGAGGGTAAGTTTGAGAGCATGTGTCTTCCTGCAGACCTTGACTACAAATTGTTCACTTTAGTGGTTTTCAAGAATTTGGGACGCTAGCACATCTAAGAGTGCACGTGAGGCTTTAGCACATGTAAGTACATATCAGACATTTTAACAGAAATTGGTCATACATTTGAGGCTTTCAAAATCATTAACACTCAAATAATTTTTCAGAGCAATTCTACCTGGTACCTGCTAGAATTGTGTTCTCTGTGGCTGAGGAAAATACAAATGATCATTTTTGTTGCTTTTCATTTGTTTAAACACTGTTTTGTTTTGCTTGTTCAAAGTCCACTTGCTAGAATAACAACATAAATAGCTTACTGGCTTCTGCCGAGATGACTCTCTTGTCCCCTGGAGATTTTTAAAGGCCCAGGCAGTCCAAATCACTATTGACTGGAGTGTAGGGAATAAATGAACTACTGCCCTTTATTATTTTCTTTCCTAATGCTGGAGTCCCGACTCCCTTGAGACAACTGAACTCAGGAACCTGAGACTGAAGTTAGTTTTTTCCTTGCTATAGGGAAACCAACAGCAAGGATGTATACCCAGACATATGGCACTGGATGCAGGCTGGCCACTCTGAGGGCACCTGGTCCTCACCACTGATTTTACACAGGAGGAAAGGGAGATTAGATGAATGGCTGGTCTTAGGACAGCACAGCTCGTAAAGGCCTACGTATTGCTATGTGGGAAGTTACAAATGAGAGCTTTTAGTTGGATCAGGTACTTGTGACCACTGATACGATGTTGACATATAGTTAAAACTAAAGATGTCATGAATCACATTTGATACTGGATGGTGGACAAAGAGGAGAGAACACTTAAGAAGTGCAGGATTAGTTTTAGCACAAGGACAGATACCAGTGCTTTTTCTCTTGGCAGGTACCCAATTATATTAACGTAAGTATTTTAAACGCTGCCCTATTAAAATGGGATTGTGGACTTATTGTGAGAATTGAAAGAAAGGACTGAGCTAAGTGCTGGGGGTAAAAGAAGCAAGAAACATCTTGCTTTATGCTTGCTTATGCTAGCCACGCCTTTATTACACAGGCCTTTTAAAATTTCATTATCACCGAAGGCTAATGCAGTTCTAGTAGTTAGACCCTCTTCTTTCTTGGCAAAGAGAATTCTTAAGGGGATGATCCATCCTCTTGAATGTGCAGGAGAGAAGGTTAGATATTAAATTTTCTATATCACTCTGCCTTTTAGTAGGGTGGAGTTAGATCCCAAATACCTCAGTTGCTTTCACCATGAGGAGAATTTATAGGTATGCCATTTCTGTCTTGCTGCTGCTTTGTCCCTCCTGATGAGGAGGAACTTGGTGAATTTTGGGAATGAGTCAAAGAGGGAATTAGGTAAGCACAGCCTTTATTTCTGCTTTTACCTTATAGTCACAGAAGAGTAATGTTTAATAGTTGCAGTTATTCTTGAGATAAGTGAAAAGGTTTACCACATACAGAATCATACTATAAAACATTGATTTGTGCTTTTTAGAGGCTGAAAAGCAGTTGAAATTGAACTGTATGTCAGAGACATTATTTTTAAAAATAGAAAGAGCCGTGCTGAATGCATGCCAAGGGTTTTATCTCTTAGCTAAACTAAATTACCTCTATTTGAGTTTTAAGAATTGGTTACAATGCTGTTACATTATCATTGTCAAATATATCCTTTTTTTCCCTACCTTTTCTAATTTCTCAAAGTTTTTATTCTTTAAGAAAGCATCTTGTTAAAGCTTCCAGAATGAATAATTTTTATTAGGTAATTTTCCGCTTGCTTGTTTTCTTCCCTTTCAGTTCTTTCCAGGTAGGGATTGAGTTGTTTCCCGTGCCTGTGTTGTGTGGAGTTTTCAGTATTTAGCATTGGACTTCAATACATTAAGATCCTGATTGTGCTATGACTTCAGTTTTCAATAGAGAAAATTGCAAAAAGGGTGAAATTACACATGAGCTATCAACATGGAAAGCGAACAGTCTCCTTTTCTACAGCTCTGATACAGAAATCAGAATTTTGTAATAGTATTAATACACTAAGGCTCTTACACTGAGAAATTTAAGATTAACAATGATGCTAATTGAAAGTCATTTAAATATCAGGTTGCAGTGACTTAGTCTTGGTAATAAGAAGAGGACTAAATTAATTGTAGTGTAAGACTAAACTATTCATATACCCATTGAGGCTTCTGTGGTCTTTTAAAACAACAGATTCAGTTTTAACTGCCTAGTCATCCTTGAGGAACAAAATCCCAATTAGAGAATGCCATTGAAACAAAAGCAAAAGTTGAAATAATATTAATACTTAAAGCATAGTATACAGTAGACCTTCAATAAGTATTTCTTGAATTAAATGGAATTATTCTAAGTATGTATGAGTTATAGTAGAGACCATAAGCTTCCTCTAAGTCTGTCCTTAAAAGAAAGACATTTTTTAAAGGAAGGACTGGATATTAAGTAAATTCTTAATAATCCTCATAAGTAAGATCTAGGATTAGAATAAGTATTGAATGTTCCTGTGTACCAAGTATGAGGAAAGCAAGTTCAAAAGCCAATGTAAATGTAATATTGAACCTCCCTCCCTTAAAGCCTTGTTCAGTGCTGTTAAGTAGACAGTTAAGTAGACATGTTAAGTAACAGAGGGGTCTGCTATTTCAGGGAGAGCTCTTAAGAGGAGTTTTTACTTGAAAGCCCGTTTGAGGGCCAGTCTACTCATAAGACCAAACACTAGAACAGAAGGTTGTTGATAGGATCAGCAGAGTCCCAGTGGCCTTATGGGAATCAGTTATAAAACAGTCATATTCTGGTGCACTTTGTTTCACTCCAGCAGTTCCCTGCCCTGACAAACTGCACGTTTCCCCCAGACAATCCTTACAACTTACCTATTTGGTAGTATAATTCTCAATTTTTCATTCTTTATATAAAAATTTTTGATGGTGGACCAAAATTTAGGTCGACCTCCTCTAGACGCCACCACTTTCTTGATGGCACCAAATTTATGTATTCCCTGATTGGGGTCAATGGAGTAAACATTGTATGCCTGGTACATGAGATACAAGGATTGTCCAGAAAAAATTCAGCCATAAATGCCCCTATTTTTATGTTACTGGGTACGTTCCAGACAGCCCTCAGGTGATCAGTAGTGGGGTTCCATCTCTCTGTGAGATGGTGCTTTCTCGTCAGCCTCATGTGACACTTCTGAGGTTATGCTGATTGCAAAGTGATTCTTCTATCAGCTGAGCTTCAGGATGTATCCTGGTATTACCAGCTATGATTTTTGTTTTTAAAGCTTCATATTTTTGGCCTGCCTTTGGTATTGGTGATATCTATTAGTTTTGTGGTCTCCCCCCCCCCCCCAACCACCACCCGCTCCAAATGAGGCATCCTCTGAAGTTCTCCTGACACTCTAATGTAGATTCTTGTGAGTCTAGTCCATGAGCTCTCTGAAGGCAGTACTTTTATTTTGATGGTAGAGTTTGGCTTAGAACAGGTCTTAGTGAAATGTTTATTCCCTTGAGAATAATGGGTCTACTGATTTTTCATATTTTTCCAGTCATCTGCCCACATCTTTCTAAATATGTTTTTGAGTACATTCTGCTTTTCTCCACTTTTGTAGTATTTTGAGGACCCAAGGTAAGGTAACTATTAAACTATTAAAAAATAAAGACCCAGGCAGCAGTTAAAACAGCATAACCCATTTAAGCCTTAAATAAATCCCTTAAAAAATACACAAACAGTCTAAAGATAATTGAGGATATGTAGACCATTTTAATACCCTTTCCCCATATTTTTTAATTTAGAGACTCTCTTCTAGCTCTGTCTTCGAAATTAGGAAATTTCTGTTTGGTGAAGTGGTGTCCATTGCATAGCACATATAAAAAGATTTGCCGCAATAGTCATCCACACCACTACAAGTTCAGACCTGGTGTTATAAGAAGCTTGTGCCCTGTTTGAATATTTCATTTGCTCTGTTGGCTTTAGCATGTAAGATGTGCTTTGTAAAAGAAATTTGACTTTTTTTTTTTAAAGGCTTCGTAATTGTTACTATTTGAGATTGAATTGTTTCCCGGGAAATTTTATTTGCCAAGCTAGTAGATAAGCCCTTAAAGTAAGGTACCATACTATACTTTAGGGGCTAGCAGAATGCAGACTATATTGCTTGCACCTAGTAACTTTTTATCTGATTTTGTTGGTTTTAAGGCAGTATCCCTTAATATATGAAGCCTTCTTTTTACTTGGCTAGTCATTTGAAAATCACAGAGCCCTGAGCTCCACCCCACCGCTCAGAACACTGTATTTCTGCAATTACTGAGAGTGATTTCAGACTCATCAAGAATAGTTTCAGTTGGCATCTTCTTGCTCATAAATTAATCTTAGGTTTGGAATTCTATAGTGTTTCTCCCCACCTCTGCCAGTTAGGAGTAAGCTATTTCTTAGTTTTAAAAGCTGACAGAATAAAATTGAACCCCTACCTCAAATCATGTATAAAAATTTAACTCAAAATGGACCAAAGATCTACATGTAAGAGATCAAACTGTAAAACTCTTAAAAGGAAACAAATGCAAATCTTCATGACCTTGGATTGGGCAATGGTTTCTTAAATATAACACTAGAAACAAAAACAATCAAAGAAAAAAATAAACAAATTGGACTTCAAATTTTGGGGCATCAGAGGAGACCATTAAGAAAGTGAAAAGAGGATTCCCTGGTGGTGTAGTGGCTAGGCTTTGGCGCTCTCAACACTGAGGCCTGGGTTTGATTCCCAGCCAGGGAACCCCCCCCCCCCAAAAAAAAAAAAAAAGTGAAAAGACAATGTATAGAATGGGAAAAAATATTTGAAAATTATATATCTGTTATGGGTCTAGTGTCAGGAATATATAAAGAACTCTAATAATCCAACAAATAATTCAATTTCAAAAATGGGTAAAGGATTAGAATAACTTTCTCCAAAGAAGATATACATGTGATCAATAAGCACATGAACAGATGCTCAACATTGTTAGTCACAAGGGAGATGCAAATCAAAACCACAATAAGATCCACTTCACCTCTTAGAATAGCTATTATAAAAAAGGTAGATAATAACAAGTGGTGATACTGGTATTTTCATATACATCTGGTGGGAATAAATGGTGCAACTTCTTTGGAAAAACAGGCAGTTCCTCACTCTTAAACATAGAATTACCATATGACTCAACAGTTCCACTCATGGGTATACATACCAAGAGAAGAGAATTTTGAGAATTTTATTTCACAACGTATTTTTCAAGACTTAATTTTTAAGGGGAATTTTAGATTTGCAGTAATAGAGGAAAGTACAGAGATTTCCTTTATACACCTTGTTCCCATACATGCACAGCCTCCCCAATTATACATATCACTCAACAGAATGGTACATTTTTTACCAAGGATTAACATGCATCGATCCATCATAATCCCTGAGAGCCTAAAGGTTACCTAAGGATTCACTCTTGGTGTTGTATATTCAGTGCACTTGGACAAGTGTATAGTGACATATACCCATCATTATAATATACAGAATAGAGTCACTGCCCTAAAATTCCTCTATGCTGTCACTACTTAACACCCACCACCACTGATCTTTTTATTGTATCTGTAGTTTGCCCTTTTCAGAATGTCATGTGGTTGGAATCATACAGTACGTAGCCTTTTTAGATTGGCTTCTTTCATGCAGGAGATGCACTCACGGTTCCTCTGTGTCTTTTCATGGCTTGATACACATTTCCTTTTTTATCCCGCTTTTTAAAAATTTTCAATTATGGGTGATATATTCAATGTTATTATTAATTTCAGGTGTATAGCATAGTGGTTAGACATTTATATAACTTAAGAAGTGATCTCCCTTACTAATCTAGTACCCACCTGGCACTATACATAGTTATTACTGTATTATTGACTATATTCCCTGTGCTTTATATCCCCTTGACTATTTTGTAACTACCAATTTGTACTTCTTAATCCCTTCCCACTTTTCACCCTGGCCCCAACCCCCTCCTCATCTAGCACCTGATAAATCTAGTATCCATATGACACCATACATAATTATGATAATATTATTGATTATATACCTTAGGCTCTACACCACATCCCCATGACTATTGTGTAACGACAAATTTGTACTTCTTAATCTCTTCTCCCTTTGTTTGTCACCCCCAAACCCCCTCCCATCTGGCAACCATCAAAACGTTCTCTTTATTTATGAGTTTGTTTCTGCTTTCTTTAGGTTCCACATGTAAGCAAAATCACATTGCATCTGTCTTTGTCTGACACACTCGACTTAGCACAGTGCCCTCCAGGTGTATCCATGCGTTGCAGGTGGCAAGAACTCATTCCCTTCAATGGCCGAGCAATATTCCATTGTATATGTGTACCACTTACTTTTATTCATTTAGCCACAGGCACCCAGGTTGCCTCCACACCCTGACCATTGTAAATAATGCTGCAACGAACTTATGGATGCACAAGTCCCTTCAAAATAGCTTTTTGGGGTTTTTCAGATAAATACCCGGAAGTGGAGTTAACTGGGTCCTTCTTTGTCTCTTGTTATGGCCTTATTTTAAAGTCTATTTTGTCTGGTGTAAGTACTGCTACTCCAGCTGCTGCTGCTGCTTTTTTGTTTGTTTGTTTCCATTTTCATGAACTATATTTCCCCATCCTTTTACTTTTAAGTCTATGTCTTCCTATTTGAAGTGAGTCCCTTATAGGTAGCATATATAAGGGTCTTGTTTTTCTATCCATTCAGCCATACTGTCTTTTGATTGGAACATTTAATTCATTTACATTGAAAGTAATTGTTGATAGATATATAGTTATTGTCATTTTATATTCCAATTTTTCTCTTTTTTTTTTCCTTTTTTTTTTTTTTTTTTTTTTTTTTTTTTTTTTTTTTTTTTTTTTTTTTTTTTTTTTTTTTTTTTTTTTTTTTTTTTTTTTTTTTTTTTTTTTTTTTTTTTTTTTTTTTTTTTTTTTTTCCGGTTTTGTTTTGTTTTGCAGGGGTGGTTCCCTGGCTGGGAATCGAACCCAGGCCATGGCGTTGAGAGTGCCAAAGCCTAGCCACTACACCACCAGGGAACTCCTCTTTTTGTTGTTTTAAAGAAGTCTCTGTAAGGTTCCTTGTAATACTGGTTTGATGGTGAAGAACTCCTTTAGCTTTTTCTTGTCTAGGGAATTCTTTATCTGTCCTTTGATTCTAATCATAGCTTTCCTGTAGAGTAATCTTGGTTGTAGGTCCTTGCTTTTCATCACTTTGATACTTCATGCCAATCCCTTCAGACTCAAAAAGTTTCTGTTGAGAAATCAGCTGACATTTTAATGGAAGGTCCCTTGTAGGTAACTAACTGCTTTACTCTTGTTGCTTTTAAAATTCTCTCTTTATCTTTATTTAACCTTTGGCATTTTAATTATGATGTGTCTTGATGTGAGCCTCTTTGGGTTCATCTTGTTTGGGATTCTGTGCTTCCTGGACTTGTATGTCTATTTCCTTCACTAGGTTAGGGAAGTTTTTTGTAATTATTTCTTCAAATTGGCTTTTTCAAATCCTTGCTTTGTCTGTCCTCCATCTGGTACCCCCATGATGTGAATGTTGTTATGCTTGATATTATCCCAGAGGCTTCTTAAGCTGTCCTTATTTTTTGAATTCTTTTTCTTTTTCCTGTTCTGTTTGAGTGTTTTTTGCTACCTTATCTTGTAAATAGCTGATTTGAGCCTTAGCTTCATCTAATATACTGTTGATGGCCTCTAATGTATTCTTTATTTCAGTTATTGTGGGGTTTTTTATTTCTGTTTTTTGGTTTTGGGGTTTTTTTATGTTTTCTATCTCTATTTTTCTGTGTCCTGTCTTCTTGTTGAAGTTCTCCCTGAGATAATTGAGTATTCTTATCATCATCATTTTGAACTCTGTGTCTGATAGATTGCCTGTCTCCATTTGTTTAATTTTTTTTCTGGAGCTTTGTTCTGTTCTTTTACTTGGGACATGTTTCTTTGTCTCCTTGTTTTAGCTGCTTCCCTGTGTTTGTTTCTATGTATTAGTTGGGGCTGCTATGGCTCCTGGTCCTAATAGAGTGTCCTTATGTGGTAGGTGTCCTGTGGGACTCAGTGGTCCAATCTCACCAGTCACTAGAGTCAGGTGCTTCAAGAGTGTCACTTGTGTGAGTTGTGTGTGCCCTCCTGTTGTAGTTGAGCCTTAGTTACTGTTTGCACATTAGTGGGAGGGACTGACCCTCAAGCTGATTGGTTGTGAGGACTGGTCGTGACTACAATGGAGGAGCTGTGGTATAGGGGCTGACCTTATAGAGCAGGATTCACCTTAGCAAGGCTCTGGTGCTTGCTTAGTATGCCCTCTGGGTATGTCATCCTTAGAGGCAGCTGGGTCATGGTTCTGCTAAGTTGGAAGCTGGCCACTGGGCATGACAGCCCTGGGGCCTCCTGAGAGGGAACCTGCTGCAGGCCAAGTTCAGCTGCAGCTTGTGCACTGCTTGGGGCCACCTGGCATGAGCCACAGAGCAGTCCACAGAGTACCTCTATGCATGCTAGGCTTGGAAGTACCTTGAAAGGCCAAGCCATGAACCAGGGCCAGCCATTGCTAATGCTGGGTTTAAGGTGCTCAGCCAGAGGTGTGGGACATACCAAAGCCAGATGCTGTTTGAGTTTTATGAACTTCTGAGAGATTGTTAGGGAAGTCTGCAGCTTGAGCTAAGACAGGCCATTTGCAAAATGGAAAAGTCACTGGAAGTGGCTAGGGTGTGCCCAAAAGTTGGATGGGATAAAGTCTCAGGGAGTCACCAGAGCAGGGAAAATGAATGGTATTAGCCCGGTTGATGGAGTCTCAGATATGGAGGCCACTTGCATCTGTACTCTGGGAAGTAGGAGGGCTCAAAGAAGAGTTTTGATATAGCTAGAGTTCAGTTGATTCTCAATGATAGTGGTTCTGTAGTTTAGTTGTAATTTTAATGTGGTCATGAAAGGAGATAAGCACAGTGTTTACCTCCTCTGCCACCTTGACTGGAAATCTTGATATTCATTTCTTTTTAGCTCTAAATAATAACCCATTATCTGTATGTACCACAGTTTATTAATCCTTTCACCTACTGAAGGGACATCTCTGTTGCGTCCAAGTTTTGGTAATGATGAATAAAGCTTCTGTAAACATCCATGTACAGGTTTTTATATAGAAATAAGTTTTCATCTCCTTTGGATAAAACCAAGGGGCATGATTGCTGGGTTGTATGGTAAGAATATAGTGGCATTTAATTTTGTAAGAAACTGCCAAACTGTCTTACAAAGTGGCTGTGCCATTTTGCATTCCTACCAGCAATTGATGAGAATTTCTGTTACTCCACATGTTCTCCCGCATGTGGTATTGTCGTTGTTCCAGATTTTGGCTATTCTAGTAGGTGTGTATGTGTGTATCTCATTGTTTTAACTTGTATTTCCCTCATGACATATGATGTGGCCATCATTTTTTATGTGTATGGAGCATATTTTCGTATGGTTATTTGCCATCTCTATATCTTCTTTAGTGAGGCATCTTTTAAGACCTTTGGCTCATTTTTAAACCAAGTTGTTTGTTTTCTGTTTTTGAGTTATTTGTATATTTTGGATAATAGTCCTTTATTAAATTTGTCTTTTGCAAATATTTTCTCCCAGTTTCTGGCTTGTCTTTATTTTTTTGATATTGTCTTTAACAGAGCAGAATTTTTTAATTTTTATGACGTCTAGCTTATCAATAAATTCTTCCATGCATTATGTCCTTTGTGCTATATCTAAAAAGACATCACCATACTCAAGGTCATTTAGGTTTTCTCTGATGTTATCTTCTAGCACTTTTATATTTAGATATGTGAGCCATTTTGAATTAATTTTTATGAAGGGTTAGATTTTTTTCCCCATTTTTTTAAGTTGCTCCAGCACCATTTGTTAAGAGACTATCCATTGTATTGCCTTTGCCCCTTTGTCAAAGGTCAATTGATTATATCTATGGGGGTCTATTTCTGGACTCTCTTCTGTTCCATTGATCTATTTATATTTTCTTTTGCCAATACTGTACTGTCTTGATTATTGCAGCTTTATACTACATCTTTTTGTCCAGCTTTATTGAGGTATAACTAACAAATACAATTGTAAGATAATTAAAGTGTATAACATGGTGATTTGATATATGTATATAATGTAAAATGATCCCCTCATTAAGATTAACACATCTATCACCTCACACATATCCTTTTTTTGGGGTGGGGTAAGAACATTTAAGTTAAAATTTCCATTTCAATTATATAATACAAGGTTATCAACTATAGCCACCATGTTATACATTAGATCCTCAGACCTTTTTCATCTTATAACTGAAATTGTGTATGCTTTTACCAAACTCTCCCTATTTCCCTCACTCCCTAGATCCTGGCAACCACTTTGCTACTCTGTTGTATTTTTATGTTTTTGTTTTCACATTTGTTTTTAACATATAAGTGATACCATGTGGTATTGTCATTCTTTGTCCAGTTTATTTCACTTCACATATGTCCTTTAGGTTCATCCATGTTGTTGCAAATGACAGAATTTCCTCCTTTTTAAAGGCTTAATAATATTCCATTGTGTGTATATATACGAGGACTGTCCAGAAAAAATCCATGCATTGTCATTGTAACAAGAATGGTTACATGGCTAAATACTTTCTGGACAGTCCTCACACACACACACACACACACACACACACACTCTCACTCCATTTTCTGTATCCATTTATCTATCACTGGACACTTTGTTTGTGTGCCTTGGCTTTTGTTGTGTGATGAACATGGGAGTATTACAGTAAGACTTTAAGTCAGGTAAAATCAGTCCTATGACTTTGTTCTCCTTCAATATTGTATTGGCTATTCTGGGTCTTTTGCCACTCTGTATATACTTGAGAATCACTTTGTCGATGTCCATAGAATAACTTGCTAGGATTTTTATTAGGATTGCATTGAATCTATAGATCCAATTGGGAAGAACTGACATCATGACAATATTGAGTATTCCTATCCTCAGACATGGAATATTTCTCCATTTATTTAGTTCTTTGATTTTCTTTATCCAAGTTTTGTAGTTTTCCTTATATAGATCTTGTACATGTTTTGCTAGATTGTACCCAAGTATATAATTTGGTGGGGGGGGGTGCTAATGTAAATGGTGTATTTTTAATTTCAAATTCCATTTGTTCATTGTTGCTGTCTAGGAAAGTAATTGACTTGTATATTAACTTGAATCTTATAACCATGCAATATAATCATTTATTAGTTCTAGGAGGGTTTTTTCTTTTTTCTTTTCTTTTTTGTCATTTCTTTTGGATTTCCTTTTATACATAGAGGATCATGTCACCTGCAGTCAAAGTTTTATTTCTTTCTTCCCAGTCTTTATGCCATTTATTTCTGTTTCTTGACTTATTGCATTAGTGAGGACATCCAGTGCAATATTGAAAAGGAGTGGTGAGAGGGGATATTTTTGCCTTTTACCTGATCTTAGTGAGACATCTTCAAATTTCTCACCTTTCAATATGATGTTAGCTGGAGGCTTTTTGTAGATAGTCTTTATCAAGTTGAGAAAGTTTCTTTCTTCCTAGTTTACTGACAATTTCTATTATTAATGGGTATTGGATTTTGTCAACAAATGATGCTTTCTTTGCATCTATTGACATGATCATGTGATTTTTTTTTAACCTATTGCAATGATTACATTAATTGATTTTTGAAAAAAAAAATTAAGCTACTAGAGCTAGTTGACAATACAATGGGACCTCTTTCATAACCATTGAAAGAGTGGCACAAATGTGGCATGGACTGATCTTAGTTTTTATTTATTCCCAGGTTGGCTTGACCACTTAGAAAGAGGACAGGCCATACAAGTAGAGACAGACCTAGGTGCCAGAAGAGGGATCCAGAAAACAGACCTGAGTTTAAGATTGTATCTTAAGATCTGAATTTAATGGCAGGCAAAAAATTTGAGGAGGGCCACCCAAAGATTTTAGAGCTGAGCGAGGCCTTGACATACACACCCTTCCCCCTGGACCTTTGTTTATATGATTATCCCAGTACATTTCCACTGTTTCCCACTGGCCCTGCAGCCAGGCTGATGGAAATTAGTCTTAAGAGCAAATATCTCAGAGGAGGAATTCCATTGACCTGGAGGCTCTCATCACAGAAGAAAGTACTTGAGCAGCCACTCTCCAATGGTCGAGGCTGGGTTTGTTTTGACATTGATTTCTTGTTTCTTTTACCACTCTCTGGGGAGATATCATGAAGAGATTTAATAGATTTATGATTTTTTTTGTCTGCATTTATTTGATGCATGACCTGGTGACTTAAATTTTACCATTACTGTTTTTTTTTTCTTTTTGAGTATTATGGACCACATAACTCAATCAGTAAAGATGAGAATGGAGAAACAGCTCTGTTTAAGACTTCAAGGATGATGCAATAATACTATCTATAAATATTTATGTTTTCCTGAGAAGATACCTTTTTCTTCTGACATTTAGACTGGCTCATCATGGAGAGATTCACTGCTGGGAGGGAAAGAGAATGAAGAGACTTCTTTTTTTACTCAGTCAATTTTATAAATGTCTTTCAAAGTTAAATGGAAAAGAAGAAAGCTCAAAAGAAAATAATTTCTCATTATAATAGTAATTTTTTCCCTGGGACATTGAAATTTAGCCAGCCCTGTGTCACCCAGGATAATAACAGGGAACATAGATATGAAATTGAATGTCCCCCAAAATAGACAAGTTTGGCGTGCAGCTTCCCTCCCACCCTGTTTTCCATCTTTCTCTGGACCTGATCTATCTTTCATCCTTATGCCTCCTTTCTCCCAGTCTTGTCTTCAGCTCTGTCTACCTGGGTCACTTCCTCCTGTGTTACTGGTTTGAAAATCACAATAATGGATAGAGGCCCTTAGAGTAGCCCGGAGCTCAGCCCCAGTAAGTGCTCACCTGCCTTTCTTGGGTAAGATGCAGGCCTGCATAGGGAGCTTGGAAGCAAAGCAGTGCTTTCTTGCTTGGAGGGTCCTTGACCATGCTTTCTGCTTTTCAGAAATTCTGACGGTTGGTAGGCAGGCAAAGGGAATGCTGGGCTCTTTGACTTGACTTGAGTTCCTGCAGCCCTGTGCAGAGAAAGCGGTTATACATTCTGATGAGCAATAGGTCTTCCGTGACTGGAAACTGGAGTTGATAATTACAAATGCAGTTTGGAGAGTAAATAAAATCTTTTTGAAACACGGGAACATGAAATGTTAAAATTGGGACCAACCCCAACAAAACTGAGGCCCTCTGAAATAATGGAGCAGACTCGGTATTCTTATGCCTGGTGCCCTTATGACCATCTGTCTTGGGTCCAACAGTTAAAGGCAGCAGTCCCATGAGGACATTATGACAAACCATGGGACTCAACATATGAATTCTTAAGCAGACTCTCTTAGTGAATTCTTATTTAAGTCAGGATACCTTCTGTAACACAAGTAACTATCCATCTATGGTCCTTTCAAGTTTGAGAATTTTATAGTGAGGTTGTTTTTGTTTTGTGTTCACCACTCCTATAAAATACACAGTATCTTCCATATTTGCCTGTAAGAACCCTAAATTCTACATATCTTCAATCATGCCATCCTATAACAAGCATTTTCCACATTGCAGTCTAGTTTTTTTTTGGGTGGTATTAGAGCACGGCCATGGACCTCGGAGAAAGATACACCCAGTTTAGAGTCCTACTTCCCATCAGTTACTAGCTTTTTGACCTTGGGAAGAATATATCCGTCCACATATATGACTTTGCCTCCACCAACAATCTGCATCTATGCCTGTATTTGCATGTTCATAAAGACAATGTATATATAATTTCCCCACAGATTTCGACATATATTTGACTATATAGTTAGCCCTCTTGTATTTTTGAGTTCCGCATCCATGGATTCAACCAACCATTAATTGAAAATATTTGAAAATACATTGTTGCAGTTGTGATATATGTACTTAGGCCTACAATGGTTGCATCTCTACTGAACATGTACAGACTTTTTTTTCTTGTTATTCCTTGAACAATACAACTATTTACATAGCATTTACATTGTAATAGGTATTATAAGTAATCTAGAGATGGTTTAAAGCATACAGGAGGATATGTGTAGGTTTTATGCAAATACTATGCCATTTTATATGCGAGACGTGAGCATCTTTGAATTTTGGTACTTGCAGAGGTTCCTGGAACCAATCTCCTGTGAGTACTAAGAAATGACTCCACTCTTAGTTAATTCATGTCAAAATAGTACTAATCCCTTATTTAGGAAAATAGTACTAATTCAAACCTGAATTAATCCATAAGTAGCCTGGCTAAGTGTATTAATTTACTAATGATGCTATAACAAAGAAGCATAAGTAGGTGGCTTAACCAATAAAATTTCATTATTTCAACTTTATGGAGGCTACAAGTCTGAGATCAAGGTATCCTTTTGCAGGCTGTGACGGAACGATCTGTTCCAGACCCCTCTCCTTTGTTTGTAGCAGGCTGCCTTCTTCCCGTGTCTCTTCATATTTTTCTCACTCTATATGTGTCTCTGTGTCAAAATTTCCCTTTTTTATAAGGACACCAGCCTTTAGGTTAGGACTCACCTTAAATGACCTCATTTTACCTTGATTATCTCTATAAGTAAATACCCATCTCCAAATAAGGTCCCATTCTGAAGTTGTAGGGATTAGGACTTTAACATATGAATTTCAATGGGTGTGGGGAGACACAATTCAAGGAGAATCACACTGTGTTAGGTGTTGTCTTGGAGGACAAGAGGAATATCCATTTTACAAGCCAATACTGACAAATGACAAGCTATTGTAGCATAATTCCTGTAGACGAGGTGCTCACACTGCAAAGGCAGGAAATTCTTCATCCTGCCATTTCTTTACAGGTCCTGATCCTTTGTCTCCCTCTCTCTTGACTGGTCTCTGCATTTCTTCTGTTGTTTTTTTTTTTTTTTTTTTTTTTTTTTTTTTTTTTTTTTTTTTCTTTTTCTTAAGTTTTATGTTTGTTTTCAAAATTGTTTTTCAAGAACCAGTTGAGATTGTAGAGACAGATTACGCATGTTGACCTTGTCTTAAAATAATGATTTAAAATGATATGTTGTACTGAAGTGTGCTGTCAGGAGTTCATCCTTTCACGTCATCTCCCAAAGGGGCATGTTTATTTCTTCCCTGTGCTCCTGGTGAAGTAATATTTATGTATACAGACTCAAATTTGATTTGGTTTTGTCATATGGAAATGCAAATGTTATACATAACTCACTGATTAAATTGGCAAGACTTCTCATTTGGCTTTATTCTATTATGTATAGGGAAATGGTACTCCACAGCACTTCAATTTAGTTAATATCTTTTTTGTAATTCTGGTTTGATCCACCAGGCACTTCTAGAAACTTGGCTTATAAAAAGTAGAACATTGATATGTACTGTGCATGTCTACCTATTTTCTTTAGTGAAGTGTAGTCCAAGCCTTTCTTCTGTGTGTCATTTTTTACTATTAGCAATAATTTAAAATTTGTTAGCATCTATCTTCCTTCTCATCTTTTCTGAAAATCTGGTTCATTGCCCATGCGAAATGTTTTTCCCCATTTTTGCCTTTGTCAACTCTGTCTTTTGATATAGTTTTTTGCAGCCTGAGCCCTTGCTAGCAGGATTGTTCTATGAGGTAGATTGAACTATAAAATCTAGATTGATTATTGGCTTTCCCAGTTGTTGATGCATATTCATTTAGCTAACCCATAAATCAAACTGCTGGCATCTGTATATTCAGATTTTATTTTATCTTGTTGTATCTTCTGAATTGCTCTTTTAAAATGTTGTCTTTTCAAAAAGGAAATCTATCTTAAGAACATTTGAAATTAAGAACAAACATTTTTAAATAGAAAAATTCTATTGCAGCCTTATTTATATTATTGAAAACTTACAAGTAGCTTATATACCCAGAAACTAAGATTAAGGTAAGTAATAAATTCTGATGCCTTATACTCCAATATTTATTTATCTATTAAAAATGTTTCTAATAAGTTTGCAGTACTGTAGGAAATGATTATTGTGTAATTAGAATGCAGGGAAAATCGGGATACCCAATTATGTAGTACGTGTCATCTCAACTGAATAAAATTATGTATAAGCACTGGAAAGAAATATGTCAAAATATTAGCAGCCCTTATCTTTGGGTGGGGTAGGGCTAGACATGGAAGTCTGGATTCTGAAATTCCCCTTCCTCCTGTGGGTGCCTGTTTCTTAGGAGATAGAATGTCTTAAGCCTGATTGTCCAGGCTAAATGGCACCTCTCTCACTGAACGATGAGGTGAAGTGCTTAGCTCAGTGTATCACATGTTATCGTGCAACATGTGAAAAGTTCAATTGTTAATTAAAACAATATTATTGACAATACATATTTCACCCATTTTATTCTTTTCTAACACAAGCACTATATTTCTTTTTCCATGTTTCTTCCTGTTTTAAATAGCATATAGTAGGAGGCAGAGCCCCCCCAGCACAGTGGCCCCTGTTGAGCCACATAACCGATGTGTCCCGGTTGCCTTACCTGAAGTCTGCACTCCTTAGCATGAGGTTATGTTGAAGACTCAGTGACTTGACCTATACAAAGGGCTTAGAATCAGTGCACTTTAATTATAATCACTTATACATGTATGTTTGTTGCTATTATTAAGAAGTTTTTAAAAATCTGTATTATTACTTCCTACATTTAGGAAAATAAGAAGGTTACTGCAAAGATGTACATGGTACATGTCCTGCAGAGAGCTGGACTTGATGACTTCTGCATCTGAGACTGGGGATGCCACAGGCTATTTTTAGATTAACTGAAACATGGCAATTTTTAGATATAAAATAAGGGTGATCTTACAATGCGTGGCCACAGAAAATGAGGCTCTTTTGGACAATCTAGTCTCATGAAGTGCACGCTGGATTGGTACTATAATAATATGCCAATGGACTTCAAATCTCTAGAGATGTAAATTTTAGTCAAGTTTCAGTTCTCCACATAAGTACCAGGTTCTTAGGTATGGGCTCTATCCAGTGTCCTTCTGGTTAATGGTTGATGGATTAACATGGGTAAGTGGCAGGAATATGTTTTTTAATATTCTCTTTTTCTTCAGGATTCAGAGTTGCCAACACCATTCACTATATTGCCTTTTTGAGTGACGTGTGATGCTGTGGGTTCACAGCCTTTTTTTCCAGTGGTCAGAGGTCAGCCATGAACATCCTTTCAGTGAAAGGGAAAGAACCTTCGAAGTGAGAGATTTCCTGTTTCTGAAGTGGAACCAGACATGATGGTCTGCACTGTCACTTCACAATCTTAAATCCATGCTGCTTTGGCAGTAGGGCTTCTTCAGTAGGTCGTACGCTATTTTAACATTAAATTTAAGCATAAGCCTGAGGAAGGGGACCTGACAAGGACCTTGTATGCAGCTCTCTTCACACATTCTTCCAGGTTCGATCTCAAACACACTGAATTGACTTTTTCAGATCACTGTAGAACAGAGCTCTCTGTTTCCCAAGTAAAAGCTGGTCCATCTGTACCCATCCCAGCAATGTGTGCTTTAGTGACAAAGCTTGTGTTTATGAGCAGCATTAGTAGCCTAGAGAGTCTGTTTTCCTGGGATTTTATAGGCTTGTCACCAAGGGTCAGACGAAAACAAATAATGGGGTGAGTTTATTCCCAACCTTTCATTATCCAAGCGAATGGTAATTCACAAATCTCCTGGTCTTGACTTACCTTTTATTTTTTTTCCTTTTTTTCCTCTTGGACCCGATCTTTTATTTATTTATTTTTATCATATCTATTTTTGTGAACACCTTCAAATCATTTGAATTAGGATATAAAGCAATTAAAAATCAGAGTCTAACTTGAAGCCATCTTCCTTCAAGGAAGAAAACAGCAAGACTGGAAGGTAGACTCCATGAGGCCAAAGATGTGTGGATGGTTATTCAGCTGCCTCAGGACCCGTGGGCAAGCCGTGAGGGTGCTGGAAGCCAGCACAGCCTTCTGAGCGCTCTGCCAGGAAACCACAGTAAAATTCCATACACAGGCCAGGAACTGAGATCCTCTGTCTTTGTCTGTGAAATTGGGGGGGGGTGGGGGTGGGGAGGGTGCAAAATAAATAAATAAATAAATAAGAAAAATCTATTTTACTTTGTAACCTATAGAACACACCAAGGGGAAAGGCATCTATGAAAGTACCATAGAACTCTTCAGTGCCAGATGAGCACCAAGTGTAGCAGCTCCTGTTTGTTCCTCTGGGGAATTTAACCCAGGAAGGCAGGTGCTGGAGCCAGGGTTACAGAGTTGTGCACCCACAACTTAGGAGAGCAGAGATGGCTGTGGGGTGCTGGGAAAGACTGGTTTATGGAAGCAAAAGTTGATGCTGAGCTCAAAGGGTGGAAAAATTGGAGAAGCTCAGGGGGAGGGGTGCACTTTCACTCAGAGGTAGGCCACATAGACTAAAACAGAGGGATTGAAAAGACATCAGATTGGTTACAATGGAGAGTTCTTACAGTATGAGTGGGAGATGGGTGGACGGGCTAAGCAGTTGGAATGTGATTGCCCATGCATTTCAAAATGTTGCATGCATTAAAAACCACCTCCAGGCAAAATTATAACACTATGAACACATAGGTGTCTGCTCCCCTTCCTTTCAATGGGTTTTCTTCTTTCACTTCTCTGCTCACTGCCCTTTTTCAGCAGTGCCAGAGTTCTGGATTGGTCTGTAGTAAACTACCCCTGCCTCCTCAGGATTTCCTGATAATGAGGCACCATCTTTAGTAAAGGGCAGCTCCCAACTAATTTGCTTGAAAACTTCTGAAACATAACATTTTAAGATAGTAATAGTTGATAAATGCAAATATCTGCTTTTTCAGTAAGGTTTAACTGGGAACACTTCTTTATGACCAACAGTTATACTTACTTAAGGATGGAATTTCAGGTGCCAGTTCCAGAAGCCGACAAGGGATGGGAGGGTAAGTTGGAAGTATCCTCAGCGGGCTCCTGTCTTACTACCTGCATAGCTGACTCTTGTTGTTGTGGGAAGGACTGGTTGTGGTTTTCTAGCAGTGTGACCTCAAAAAGGTCTCTAGACCTCAAGATTATATAGTGTCTTCATCTGAAAATGGAAAACAATATCAATGGTCTATCCCCATCATTCTATATTCCGTGCTATAGGCATGCTTATTGGTTCTCATAGTGGAGGTAGAAATGTTAACTTTTCTTTCACCCATCCATTCAATTAACACATATTAAACCCTTTTCTGTGGCAGGTATTATGGTGAACAGTACACATGGTCCCTGCCCTTGGAGAGCTTCCAAGTATTCCTGAATGATATGGCTTTGGTTTTTTGTTTTGCTTTGTTTTGTTTTTGAGTTCCTCATTTGCCAAGCTGAAGAATGCCATCTTGTAAACCATGAGGTTATGCTTCTGTGATCTGTGGGACAGGTTGTTGATGAGTAGGAATAGCTGGGTCTGGTGGTATTTGCTCTCTGTTCGTCCTTAGTCATGATGTCAGTGTGAATAATTCCTAATAACTAATTTTTAAAAATCTGTTTAAATATTTCCATAGAGTACATATTAATTCCACAAACATTTATTAAGCATCAACTGTGTGCTAGTCAGTGCTAGGGCCTCGAGATTCAGGGGTGGCTATAGTGACACAGACCTTGCTCTCAGGACATTTGGGGACATGGACTTCTCATGGCAAATGTACTCCTTGTTGTATGTATATCTTACTAGTGGTATATGAGGAACAGGCAAGAGTACACAGTGGTATCCCTGTAGGTTAAGGGGGCATGTATGGGGTTGGCAAGGCAGCCCTGGATGCCAACCTCCTGGCTGGAATTTTTATTGACTCACCTGGTCCAGCCACTAAGCTTACACCTGTGAGGGTGGTTAATCATTTCTTCTTATGCTCCTTTATCACCCGACCTTTTAATGACTGTTATTTCTAGTTGAAATATTCAAAGTCAGCAATAGTCTTGGCCTCCTATGCCCCCCTGAGGTAGAACTAAAGAGAGATTCTTCTGTGCATGTTCTCTCTGGTCTTTTGGTTTCCCCACTGTGGTTGCAAAGGGGAACGTGATCATTCTGGTCTTTTGCTAAGTGGACTGTTAGCCACATGGAAAAATCATGTAAGCTGTGTTCACTTACTGTTTTACCTAAACTGCTTACTAGCTGGAGCTCTCATAAGCTGTGGATGTGGGAGAATAGGGGAGTATTTCCACTCAGACTTTGCCCTCAGGGTTCTCACTGGTTGGGAAGAGATGTGAGGGGCCCAGTAGGGATACAAGGCCTTTAGCTCCCTGATACACCTAGACTGGAGATGAGACCAAAATGGGACACTTTGCATTCTCTTCTCCTGCCCCCCTCTTGAAGTAAAGATACCTATCTCCCCATGTGTTGGTTGAGCTGACTTACATTCCTATATAGTGACAGACAGGAGTCTGAAATGTTCAAGGTGAGCCCCAAGGTACCTGAGCACAGACAGCCCAGGAGAGCAAGACCATGGTGCAAGACCCTTGGCTTTTGCTTTTGAGGCACCTCCAGGTAGCTGTAACCCACTCACTACAGGTTTTTCCTTGTCAGATGAGCTATTCCCCGTTCCAGTCTTATAGAAGAGCAGGTAAGGGGTGGAGAGAAGGGGAACTCTTTCTTGGGCATTTCTTTGAGAGAGCAGAATTGTTCACAGGAGATTGAGATGTCAAAACAGATGAATGATAGCTTTTTTATAGGCCCACAGTCTGAGCTGACATTTGGTTACTTGATGCATGCTGTTACCAAACAGGGCTGTATTTTGTATGCTGAGAGGGGAGTGGACATCAGAAAGAGGGTGGGCGCAGCCATTGTCATTGGATGCAGTGATCTTCCAGGGAGTGGGTCAGAATGGAGTCAGAGAGGGAGGATGGGGCAGTGGGCAGCTCTTACTCTCTTGAAGATCCAGGCTCCCGCTGAGGCATGGTGGCCTGACTCTGTGGTCCTGCCAGCCGAGTGGCACACCTCTGCTCTATAGGGGAGTGTACAGAGCCAATGGCATCTCCCATAGGCTGCCCCTCGCAGGGCCCTACTGTAATGCCAGCCTTGTTCCATAGGATGTGATATTTTTTTCTTTTGTGCTCTTGGGTTGAGGAAGTCCAACTGACCTCAGAGAGAGCAGCCTAAGTGCTAGGAGTTACCTGCTCCACAGACACACTCAGCCTCACAGCTCCTCCTTAGATAGTTCTGCATCTAGAAAAAGCACATCATATGACTTGAATAAGGATGAACACAGGAACTGGATAGTGAATAGAGTTACTAGAAGATGAGCTCCCTATAGACAGGAGTCTTATCTGTCTTTGTTCCCTAATGCTGTAATGTCAAATAGTAACCAATACAAAATAAACAATAAGGTGAATTCTGCAGCTTGATGGTAGCTGAATACAGTATGCTGTCTCCAGTGTTTCTCCAACCCCATGACTAATATTAATAATAACAGATCCCGACCTGGCACTTTCTATGTGCCTTTGACATGTTAACTTACATATCTCTCTAGGAATACTATAGGTAGATCTATTGTCTCCTATTTTATAGAGGAGGAAACTGAGGCAGGTTGCAGTTAAGTAACCAGCTCAGTGTGGCAACTGGTAAGGCAGAGGTGGGGTTGGAACACCTCATGGCCCTCAGTTATCAGGGCAGAAATCCAAGGGGTGGTTTCTCATCTTGACCAATGGTTGGCATTTTTCAGAGAGGAGGCCTTGGCTGAGCTGGGCTTGTTTGTCCCAGGGTGGACTGGGTGGGGCTGGGCAGCCGGCACTGCTGCCATCCTACTGGGCTGTTTACGGCTCCCTGGGACTGAAAATTGTTTACTTTAAAAGGAGAATGTCTGGGTTTCAACACTGGTTCCATTGGCTCCTCTTCCACGATGGATGCCGCAGAAGGGTTTCTGTTTTGGTCCAGGTGACCTTCATGTATATTATACAATTAGAGCACAAATGGTCAGCGGGAGAAGAGATTATGAAAAGGAAAGTAGTGCATCTTTTATGAATTTTTACCCTTTTAGCAAAAACAAAGGAAAAAGGGCTTAAGGTCCAACAGGATAGCATACATTCAATTTGGGGTAAAATTAAAAAAATTAACAAGAATGTGATCGTAAAAGAGAGCTGGGTTCGACTATAAGGACTCTGCAAGAGACAGTGCACACATTGGCTCTAAGCCTTCTTGCAGCCAAACCAGAAAAGGAAACCTGGTCAGCTCTCTTGGGCTTCCAGCCTGGAGAGGCAGGAATTTGCAGAATGGGTGAGGATACGGGAAAGTCAAAGCGAGGGCCAGTTGCAGGCTGTTCGGTGTGCTGCTTTCCTGAGACTATCACAGTGGAGGAGGAGACTCAGCCTTATCACAGCACGTTGTCTGGGCTGCATAGTTCTCTCAGGGCTTTTGTGGGTGTGTAGTGAGACTTTTCACAAGTGTTGAAAATATGTACTCATCTTTAGTTGGCATTTCTAAGTTGCTGTATGCTTTAATCCTATGTTCTTTTTATCATAAGTCAGGACACTTAATTCAAACAAGTTATCTATTTTGCAAGTATCTCCTTCTGTTGTAAGTGGTGCTAGACACAACTCAGTGCCATTTTCCCCATAAAATGATGATTCAGTCACCATGCACTTGCATTTTAGACTTCACTGAAGTTTTCTTATGTGGGTCACCACAATCCTTTTGCATGATAATAAAAATACCCATCTCTCTACATACTTGTATAGTTTATAAAGCATTTTTAAGTACATAATTTGCATTTTAACATTCTCCTGAAGGAAACTGCTGGTCTTGTTTCAGACTTCATGCTTGGAAACACAAGTCATAATAAAACAGATTGCTAAGAGGAAGAAATTAGAGTGTTTTAGTGTTTGACCACTGTGCAGTGCTCGTTCACAGTGACTGTGTTGGGTTTTCTGGTGGTTTTATGTAATGTATTCTCACATAGTGATATTGATGCATTTTTGAAGTGCTCGTTTTGAGATGGTACAAAAGTTGAGAACATGAACATCATAATGAATCTCTGGTGTCCCTTGTTCTGTTGAGGGTCTACCCTAAACTAACAAGAGTTCCATTCTGGTGAGATGTTAGATTGAGGAGACAATGGATCCCATGGGAATAGTTTTTTGACCACTGAATGTCTGCTGGGGAGCTCCTTTTATGGGTGCTAGTGACTTCCTGCTCCCTGAAGAAAAGAAAAAGAGGGATAGTAACAGGACTCAGGGGACCAAGGCATGGGCAGGCCTGGGATTGAATCACAAACTCCTAATCCAATGTCTCTTCCTTGAACCAAGACTTGCCCACTCCTGTCCTCTCACACAGACCCAGGCAGCAGCTTGGGCCAGGCCCAGAATGGACATCATTTGTGGTGAGGCAACCTGCCTCCAAAGGGCACTTGGCTATCCTGGGACTGCCCATAGGGCCATAATTGGGGGAAGCCATGTCTATATAGATAATGTGTAGACATGGAGTTGGCAGTAGCCATATATGCATTCTGGATAAAAGCCTTAAAAGCATACATCAGGGCTGTTGCCTATTCTACCACCCCTTCCAGCAGGCGCCTCAGGAGGCAAGTCTGGACCTGCTGTGCCAGCCCTGTCCTCACCTCTCTCCTGAATCTGTTGCTCGGGACTCACCCCTCCTATCGCAGCTGCCAGAGACCTCAGAGCTGCCAGATTCAGTTGTTGTGTCCCAGTCCTCATCTTCCCTGAACTTCTTCAGCACTTAGCCTAGTTGGTCTCTCCTTCCGGCTTGGTGCACCTTCTTCTGGCCCCAGCCACTCCCCGTTCTCCTCCCGTCTCCTGGCCGGTTCCTCCTTCTTGTCCTGAATTTCGAAGATCCTTCCTGGACTTAGTCCTTGGGTCTTTCTCTCTTGCTCATTCCCTAGATGATCTTTCTAGTCTCAAGAATTTAAAATATGATAGCACCCCCTCCCCTGTTAACATTTGTACGTGACTCTCTCCCACCTCTCCACTGAATATACCCCAGAGAAATTCGTTAGAGACTTGTGATCCCAAACCTGTGCCTCTAGCAGCTTCCCCACCTCAGTCAATGGCTTCTTCATGTTTCCAGTTGATTTGAATAGAGATTTTCCTTCACTGTCATATTTCTTCACTCTCTTTCCCTTCTGCTTCCCAACTCTCTGGGCTTCTCTCCTGTGTTTCCCAGGCTCTGTACTGCAGGTTTCTTGCCTTTCCATTTGCCCTTTTATTCTCTTCTGCTTCCTTCTGAGCACCTCTGTTTACTCTCCTGCTGTGGCTTCATGTCATGGCTCTGTCTTTCCTTTTGATTGAATGTCTTTCTGTGTTTGGCTACAGGGACCATTCATTTGCTCTCCAGAAAGCTTAATTAGTAGCCTAAAAAGGTCCGCCTTCATGCAGGGACACTTATGCTACTTCTTATTCCCAGGGTAAGGAGGAAATTAATCATCCTTTCTGATGCATCTTATAAATGGCATTCATAACAACATTGAGTCCATGGCCTTCCGCACCAACTGTTACCACCAGCCATGCTTGTGGACCTCAGTGATGCAGGAAACCCCACAATTGTCAAAAGCCCCAGGGGACAAACTATCCCATGGAGTGATTTACATGACAGCAAATTTGTCTCTCTATAGAGTTTGAATTTTATTTCCCCAAATTAGGGAATTGGTTGGTTAAGTATGCCCACAAAAAGAGAGTTGGAGGGAACCTTTTATACATGGCCTTGATATTATAGACAGAAAAGCATGAGATATTTTGAACTCTCTGCCATGTCAGCAATACAGCCACTGCCCAGCAGTAAGTAAATTGAGTTTTGGGCAAATTCCCAGTGAATGCTGCTATTATTTATTGAGAAATATAACATAATATTTCTCAAGTAATAAATATGTTCACAAAATCCATTCAGAACCTAAGTAGAGGTCAGAATGACTTTACAGTTGGGTCATAATGACTTTGCAGTTGGCCTGAATGGTTACTTCATAAGAGTATCTGTACACCCTGCCATGGGCATCAGAGCCCATGTTTTAAAATGTCCTCTGTATCCAAGTGCTTTAGTCACCTCTTGTTGGGAAGCCAGCAATCTATCAAGCATGCTAAGACATGATGTCCTACAGACACCCACTCCCTAGTCTGGGCCCAATCAGCCTGTTATCCTCTCTGCCTGCTGGCGACCTCACTGCTTCTTAGTATTTGCATTCTTAAGTGGGAAGGAGGCATAAGGGAGCTGAAGTAAATATACTAAATTGTTGGGTTTAAATTTTTAAAAAAGTCATTTATGAATTAATTTGAACCTATCCTAAACCTGTCTATTTTGTAAAGCCATTGAACTCGATGAGAAGCAAACCATGCCAGTAATTTGAGTGAAATAACAATTGAATTAGCATTCTCTTCACTTTGAGATTCCTGAAGAGTGTGCAGCTATCTGGCACACTGGGTATTTAAAATTTGCCTCTCTGTCCTCATTAGTGATGGCTGTGCAGTGGCCTGGCATTGATGTCCCCTCAGGATTTGATGGATCCATGAAATATGCAGGGCTGATATTCACTGTAGCTACTTTATTTGTGGAGAAATTGGAGCCAAGTGGCCTTAGAGCCTTGCTGAGATTTATAGTCTCCCAGTGATGGAGTGGGCCTAGAAGCCAAGTCTTCTGGTGCGTGGTGTGGTGGAACTCTGTTACCATGAGGAACACCCACGAGGGCATTGGTGATTCCTCCTCTGTCCCAGGAGCTGATGAGGAGGTAGCCTTGGCACAGAGGATGCTGTGGCATCTTCAGGAGACAGCTGTGAGCACCCAAGGCTCTGCCTCTCACCTGAAGGTCACCGACCTGGGAAATTCCACTCCCCATAGACTCTGCTTTAGGAAACCCCAAGTAGGGAGCAGCCTTAGAGGAGGCTAGTTCCTTCTCCCAAGGAACGCTACTTACACACTATGGTAACGTTAGCCCCCAAGCGGTATGCTGCTGTCTTATTTCAAAAACTTCAAAAATTTAGTTTTTAACTTGTATGTTTATGCAAGGCATTCTGTATTCTCTCTTTTTTTTGTTTATCATTAGACTATTGGAGTCACATTGGTTAGCAAGAATTACATAGGTTCCAGGTGTGCAGTTCTCCTGATTTTTAAAGCTGATTCAGAGTCCAGTGTTTTTTCCTCAAGATGAAATTATTATGACAGGGGGTTTGTCTCTTTGTGTCTTCCAGACATTCTACGTGAGAGTCTTCAAATCACCTAAAACGATGGTGGCCCTGTCCTTAAAGATTTGTGTCCGCCACTGCAACGTGGTGAAGACCATGCAGTTTGAACCATCCACGGCCGTGTATGATGCGTGTCGAGTCATTCGGGAACGGGTACCCGAGGCACAAACTGGCCAAGGTAAGCCGTTGGTTAGTCACTGGCTTCTTCACATGTGTTTGTATGTTCTTCACTTAGAAGCAAAAGAGATGGAGACTCTGAGTGGTACACGTGCCCACTAGTGTGTATGTTTCAACTGAAATGTCTTCTTAGCCTGGACACTACTTGCTTCCTGGGTGAGGCTTCCTGGCTGCTGACAGTGGCTGTATCTACCGCTGGTGACGCTCATCATCATGACCCTCCCATATATCAGCACTGTGCTCTGCAGTTTGCATGTCACTTTTTCATACATCATCTCAGATGAAGCTGCTATAACAATTACTGGTTTTGTATGTCCTGAGCCCTGTTTTGCATGTATGAAAACTCTTCATTATCAGCAGCCTGAAGAAGACCTGAACATCCATCAGGACCCAGGGCAAGGCTAGCTAATACTTCAGGTACTTTGAAGGAACTTCATAAATTTTGTCTCAAACCTTTTTAAGAAAAAGGTTTTGTGGTGTATGTTTTGTTTAATATTTTGTTAAACTACTGACCCCATTAATCTGAATTTAAACAAGAGCTACTCACACAATTTTTCCATTTCCCTTTGTCTTTTCTCTGTACATTTCCTTCCTTTATTTGGTGATTATTTTCCTGACACTTGATAAATTGGAGCTACTCCCGAATTGATAAACCATTAATATGAAAGTAGAGTAATACTTATCTTAAAAATTGGAAGCATAAAAATCAACCATAACATTGAGGATAATTAGAGGTAGAGTGGGTCTTCTTCAGAATATCTGCTTCTTATAAAACTGCTGATCTTTTGGTCTAAAGAATTATTTATATTATTGAAAAACACTGTTACTTCTAAATAACCCAGAAATAAAATTCGCTTACTTCACCAACCTTACCCCAAGATTTGGTTGTTCAGTCATTCCTGGTGTCTTTATTGGTACTATTTTTCTTCCAGGTTTTTCTCCCCTTTGGATTGGATTGCTTCATAACTCGAAAAATAGAGACCGTTAAAGATCTTGAAGTTGTTTTTCTAAGAAACAACAGGAACACTGACCCTCACCTGGGTCTCTGAGGTTTCCTTGAATCACATTAAAAATGAGGAGAGTCCTTAGACAGGAAATGATACTGTTGTCCTCCTATCACCACCCTATATTTTTCCTGGGTCAGATAAAGGGATTTCTGCGGAGAACGTGGAGTTTAATTTTCCAACTTTTTTCATAATTTGGTGGTATGGGGGTGCGGGGGCTTCATCTTACAGAAAAATCTTCTGTAATGCTCTGTTGGGATGATGCAGGGATTATTCCAGTGTAAAGGTTCCATTGGCTGTTCTGTGCCAACGCGGCCTCGGGCTTAGATGGTCACTTTACTCATTCCTCCATGCTGTCTTATGATTATTCATGGGTTCTTGGCCTGGTGTTCCTTGCAAGTGATAAAGAACAGAGCCAAATCCAGTTAGAAAGACATTTGGACTGCTTTGTTCTCGATGTTTTCCTAAATTGTAATACACCTATTGCCCACCAGTTTTAAGAAATGTAAACCACGTCTGAGGTGTTGCTTTTATAGCGCCATTCTCCTTCCTCCTCATCTGCTTCAGTGCTGGTGGCTGCTGGTGGTGTCCAAACGAAACATTTCTCCAGTGAAGGAGAAGACTTCCATTCTTGCCAAGTCAGCCGACTCAGGGCCTGGAAGTCGGGGATGGCTTCATCATCACTTTGTCTTCTCTTTTTCTTTGTTTATCTTCCAGCTTCTGACTATGGACTGTTTCTCTCTGATGAAGACCCCAGGAAAGGAATTTGGCTGGAAGCAGGCAGAACACTGGATTACTACATGTTGCGAAATGGGGTATGCCTGTGATCTCGTTTTTCTGTGTTTTCATTGCTTTGTCTCTGGAGCCAACACAATTATGCTTCAAAGCAAAGAAAAGATCCAACAATTTATATTTTGATTCAAGGGCATCTTAGTAGTAGTTTTGATATAATGTACTTTGTAAGGGGTGTCCAGGTAGTGATAGAAAATACCAGCAGTCCTAATTCTTGAAACTCTCCAGAGTAATTAAAGCAGTTTGGAGTGAGTATTTAAAGCTGTTTCTACATGCCATTGCTGGACTTGGTAGTTATGAAATAAGATACACCATTTTTCTGTAAGTATGTAGGAAGCATCTTGGTGATTGGTGATAGAAAGTAATTATAGATGAAAGGGGAAAGAAACATAATTCTCAAGGTCAGAGATTTAATATTAATTTGTTTTTGTAAAAGAAAGTTCATATTAGATGTAAGTTTAATGACTATCTGTAATAGTAACAACAACAACAAAAACAATGGTTGTGCTATGAAAGTGGAGAAAGGTAATGAGTGAAAAATCTTAAATGTTCTATTGAGCTTAACCTCTAAGATCCTGGTTTTGGTATATGGAATGCATATATCAGATTGGTCAGTATTCCATACAGCAAGAGCAAAGTATGCTGTGCCAATTAATTTTCCCCTCTATACTTCTATTTTTAAGATGTGTAGTAAAAAAAAAAAAGTACTCTCTAAAAATAACTCTCAAACTTATTACCTCTGATTTGTCTTGCCATTACCATGAAAGCCAATGCTGCTGTGGAACACCATGACTGTGAGGAATTATGGGGGTATTATTTATGTCCTTCGTGACATAGATATTAAAAATTGCTTATAACTGTGTAAGAGATAATTGGAAAAGCACACTACTCTCTTTTTAAACAGCAAGTAGGAATTTTCCTCTGCTAATCCTCATTAGAGCAGATCATTCCTAGCTTGTCAGGAGGACATATGCTACTTTCACTTTATAGAGGTTAGTTTCCAGTCGTTGTGAGCTATAAATAGTATTCTTTGGGTGCAATTTCACTATCAGAATTTTAAGAAATCTTGATGAAAGCAATTATTAAGCTCTGGAGTTTCTGTATCAGTGGCAAAAACCTCGTGAATACTTTGCAGGAGGAATCAGAATGAGCTAGGAAAATTTCATTTTCTAAAGAAAGGTGTCCAAGTTCACTATCTAGTTGCCCACAGAGTATGAATGTGTGTGTGGTTTTGGTCTAGGACATTTTGGAATATAAAAAGAAGCAAAGACCTCAGAAAATCCGGATGCTGGATGGGTCTGTGAAAACGGTGATGGTGGATGACTCCAAGACGGTTGGGGAGCTCCTGGTCACTATTTGCAGCAGGATAGGTGAGTGTTCACATGCCTAAGTTTCCGTTTTTATTTTGTTTTAATTACAGGCCTCTTCTTTTCAGTCCCATTTGGTGTCTAGGCAATCTTGAATGTGGCCTAGCACACTGATTTCTGCCAGTCCCAAGAGTGTGATTATTCTCCCAAATTGCAAACCCACTGACTGGTACTGTAAACACTTAAACTTCTCACTGAGTTGAAATTGAGAGCTTTTATTTCGCTTCCAAAAGCTAAGGAATTTTCAAATTGAAAATAATGTTTCTGAAATCCCGTAAGTCATTCTCCACCCATTGCTGGGATTCTTCGTCTCCTTGAAGACTCCTGGAGCCAGACTGTGCATGAGTGAGTGCTACCTAGCTTTTCTTCTCATAGATTCTATTAGTCTCCTCAGAGACCAAGTCACTTGCCTTTCTGCACGAAGTCCTTCAGAGTCTTGAAGAAAGTAGCCTGCCCATCTTAGTTTACTCTTCATGTAAAGGATGCCCAGTTCCTTCAGCCACTTCTCATTTGACATTATCTTACCTTGCTCTGCACGATCTCTACATTGGGCTTGTTTCTTGGAAATTAGATGGGAGAACTGAACATGATGTTTTGAGTGTAATTTAACTAGCTAAAAGTACTCCTTTTTCAGCCGGTATGCTCCAAGGCGGCCCCCGGCTTTCACCTGGGTAGGGCCTCTTTCTGTCCTTCGCCACCGAGGATTCTTCGGTGTGACAGGACCCACGCTGAAATGGAAGATAGCGGTGTGAAACTGCTGGTAATATGACCTAATTGATATTTTTAGGAATAACCAACTATGAAGAATATTCTTTAATCCAAGAAACAGTCGAAGAAAAGAAAGAGGAAGGGACGGGTACGCTAAAGAAAGATAGAACACTGTTACGAGACGAGAGGAAGATGGAGAAGTTGAAGGCCAAGCTTCACACGGATGATGACTGTGAGTATCTGCGGAGGGGTGCGGTTCAGGCCCAGGGTCTCGCACCCCACTTCCCCTCTGTCATCGGCGTGACGCAGGGCGGGGTGGGTTGGTTGGTTTCTGAATTTTATCCGTGACTGTTTTGGTCTGTGTCCCTGAAAGATAAGACTCTTAAGGAAAAAAAACAATGACTGTTAATGGCATTTCACTTCTAAAAGAGGAATCTCTTAATATCAAATATACAAATCATGTTTATATTTTCTCCATTGTATTCCAAAAACATTTTTTTCAGTAGTTTGAACTGGGGTCCATGTAATGTTGAGTGGTATGTCACGTATCTCTTTTCGTCTCAAGGACTTCCTGCCATCTTTGATATTTTTTTCCTTCAAATTTTTAGGGAGATGAAACTAGATTGTTATTTCTATAGCAGTTTCTATAGTCTGGGTTTTATTGATTGCTTACCTGAGTTGTCACCTGACATGTTCTTCTGTCACATGTTTTAATTCCTGAGATTGGGAGACTTGATCAGATTCATGTAAATGTGTATTATTTTTAAATAAAGACTCCTTCACATGTGCTGTTGTGTACAGTAATGCCTCACTTAACATCATCAATATGTTCTGTGACTTTAAGCAAAATGACATATAACAAAACCAATTTTACTATAAGCCAATTGATACAAACCAGATTTAAATTTTAACAGCATCTCGTCAAGTTATGATGAAATGCCGTTATTTGAGGACCTGCTGTACTTCCATTAGGAAGTTGTACTTGGTTGTTGCCTTTTGTATGATGTTAACAGCCATTGATGACCACTGCCTAGATCCATTATTTCCTTGGAGGTTATAAAATGGTAATATAATTCTGTCATAGGAAAGTAGTTTTCTGTGGCCACACAGGTAATATTTGGAGAAGCCATTACATACGCCCTCTGTGTCCCCAAAGCCTGTGCTGTGTGCACCTGGCTGCCTGACGTCCCATGCCCCAGAGCATCTTATTTCATGAACAGTCATTTAGACCTTCCCAACCTCTTTCTTCCGTGGTTCTTGCTCCTGCTGTTGCATTGGGAAGATGTCATCATTGTCACTATCTTTATTGATCTTCAGTGAGAGTTTTATTTCTTCTGACCCTTTCTCCATTCTCTTTTTTCTTTTTTCTGCCTCGTTTGATTTCCAATTGCATACTTCTTTCCAAGTGAGAATTTAGTGGACAGATCCCAAGGATTTTTATGATGTGCATGATACTCTCCCAGTACATTGGGAGATGAGGTTAATCAAACACATTCCCTGTGCTAAAGTTGCTTATAATCTAGCAAGGCTGGTAATAAATACTTACAAGCTATGTGTTAAGCCCAGTAAAGCAGGTAAGAATGAGAGCTGTGGAAAGTGTAGGAAGTGATTGATTCCTGTGCACCCTAATATCAACCAAGTGGTTTCTGAATGAGTGAGATTCAAGCTGGGCCGTGGACAAGGTTCTACCACCCCCCACTCCTTAGTGTCCTGTCCTCCCCTCCCCTCAATTACTTTCATTTTTCTCCTCCTTTCTACTTAGGGTCAGAGGTAATTCATTATGCTCAGGTTATAAATTATTTCACTTGATGAGACTGAAATATCCACTCTGGACTTAGAGGAAAATGCTAACTTTGTTGTCTTGGCATAAAGCACAAATTTCCTTATTTCTTTTACACACACACACACACACACACACACACACACACACCCTGAGGGAAGGGGCATATTACAAATTCATTGTGGGACTTTTAGTAACTTTAGGAGTGGCTGGAAATTTCCTCCCATTTGCTTTTCAGTGTGTCATATGGTACATGACACGTGTGAAACTACCTTGCAAAGTCAAAAAGCACAGTTCTAAAGTAAGTAACTATAACTGGATATCAGCATCATAGAAATTTGCATTTGTATCCTACTGCTGGTTTAAATCCCCTTCAACGAAGTGGAACAATAAGCACAGCTCTTTCATCTGTCTTACTGTGTTGCAGTAAATTGGCTGGACCACAGCCGAACATTCAGAGAGCAAGGAGTAGATGAAAACGAAACGTTGCTGCTGAGACGGAAGTTCTTTTACTCGGACCAGAATGTGGACTCGCGAGACCCCGTGCAGCTGAACTTGCTTTATGTTCAGGTACCATATTTGATGCTCAGGTGTTGAGGTTGGCGAGAGTTCAAGAAGCTCCTGGCCGTGGCTTGTGTTGAGCAGGAGCTTGCTCTGGCTTCCCTCTTGGGTGTGGCATGCCGTTTCCAGGGGGCACTGCTCCTGGGTTCCTCACACATGTTTGGCTGTAGCGCAGGCTGTTGTTTGATAGCCGCTGGCCATGCAGAGGAGGGTCTTGATTTGGCCTTCCAGGTTTGGACCTGGTGGCCAGTACTGGCCCTCACTGCCTGGTATTGAGGCACTTAACTTGCTCACCACTCCAAATGCACTAAAGCTTTCTAGCGTCTTAGAATACAAGCGAATAATGGTCAGAAAATCAGTATTTCTCATTAACTGAATGATGTTCTCTCAGTAACCTTTTTCTGGACCATTAATTGTTTAAACTTAGACGAATCACTGACTGTGGTTTCCCAGTATATAAGATGTGGTCTTCATACTAGATGGTCCTCGGGGTTCCTTTAGTCTCAAGGAATATCCATCTTTTCCTTTCTCACATTCCTCATTCCCTTTCCTCTCCTTCCATTTATCTACCTATGTATTCACAGGAAAAAAAAATGCAGCCACAGCATCACCTGTGTTTGTAAATAAAAGTCTTATTGGAGCACAGCTCATTCATTTACGTATTACACATTGTAAATCCCCTGTTGCTTCATGTAATTGTTTATGTATTGTCCCTGGCTGCTGTCGTGTTCTGATGGAAGAACTCAGTAGTTCTCACAGAGACAGCATGGCCCACGTGCTCTGATACGACCCTGTGACCTTTTACAGGAAAAGTTGGCTGATCCCTTAGTAGATCAAGGAAAGGCATAGAAGGGAGGCGAGGAGGAGAGGCTGGGAGACCAGAGGAAGGGAGATACAAAGGCAATCAGAAGTTGTTCGTTTGGTTTAAGGCTCGGAACCAAAGCTAAGAATGTCCATCAGAGACTGGTCTGGGGATTTTTTAACTAGAGAAAGGAAAAACAGAAAGAAAAGGAATAAATAGCAGTTGCAGTGATGGGTCAAGAACTAGGATAAGAACTTCATTTAGTGAGTTCTTGATTCTAGGACTGTGTGTTTGCTTATCATTTCCCCCAAATGTCTTCAGTATTCACTTCATGTGTCTAACTGTCTCTCTCCCTCCTTGCCCCTATTTTTCTTAGGATGGCAATTGGATTGATTTTACCTTTAGATAATTCTTCTGTTTGCTTTCTGATTTAGGGTCACAGAAAGTGTATTGTATCTGTTTCTCCCTCTGTGAATCTGGTCATTTCACACGGATTTCTCTTGGCTTTCTACGTTCCTAGATTATACTCAAGCTTTAGTTTTAATAGTGGACACTGCTGATGCTGTCCATCTATAGGCAGTTTTGAGTAAAGACTTGGTTTCTTTTTGCCTTAACCCTACTGTGCTGCAATCGCCCACAGTGTCCTGACTGCGTCACTGTGAATTAGCTGGCACATTTCCCCTTGTTCCACGGAGAGGGTGTGCTCAGGCACAGGGACGTGTCAGTAGACAGAATGTGTCCTTCCCCCAAGCTCCTGATGCTGTTTTGCTTCTTCTTGTTTTTCAGGCTCGGGATGATATCTTGAATGGCTCCCACCCTGTCTCCTTTGAGAAAGCTTGTGAATTTGGTGGATTCCAAGCCCAGATACAATTTGGACCTCATGTGGAGCACAAACACAAACCTGGATTCCTCGAGTAAATGATCTTTTTTTCCCCTCCTCTCTTCTCCTCTCCTCTTCTTTTCTTTTCACTATTTATTTCTGAGCTAGCTACATAAAATACGAGGGCTGTCCAGAAAAAAATCCAGCCATAAATGCCTCTATTTTTCATATTACATGGCTAAATACTTTCTGGATGGCTCTCGTATACAGCGTAGTTTTCAACCAATTGTGAGATTGTTAGCTTTTACTCAACTGAGTATATGATCAAGTTTGTGGACCTTGGGGAAAACAAGAGACCTGGGTATTCATTGTTGGGATGACTGAAGGTTATCTGTCCAGGTTTAGGCAGCTTGTGATTTCCTCTAGACCACAGAATCTATAGCACCCCACCAAGCGATACTGTCTAGTGTGTCCTAGGATGTCCCTGGAGTTGAGGAACTCACTTCCACTGTCTTTTGAAACCTCTGTCCATTAGAACATTCTTTCTTCAGACAGGGCCAAATTTTGCCATCTTTATTTCTTTTTAAGACTTCAATATGAGGATAACAGAGTGTAAAAGACAGAGCTTCACATTCTTTATGATAATTTTGCCCATTCTTCATTGCTCTGAAAGGATAACATGTACATTAAATACTTGCTCTACTCTTTCCATTCATCTGGTCTTTGATTCTCTTATATAATATAAATGATGAGGGTGTTTTTTTCTGACTCAGTACTCTGAATGAAGAGACTGCTAACCCTGTAGAATGATCCTGGCCCCATGGAACATGGACCTTATGGTTGGTTTCCTAGAAATAACCAGCAGGACAAGCCCAGCCATACATTGGCTGCTGTTCGTCCAAATTGCTCTTCCCCTCTGTTTTCATCTGGACTTCTTCAAGGGTTTTGTAATGTTTCTTGCTCTGGCAACATTCCTTTTATTTATCTATCACCCTCCCACTTTTCTGGTTTTTTGTTTTGTTTTGTTTTTTCTTCTGTTTCCTCTGAGAGTGGATGAAACATTTGGCTGAAAAAAAAATTCAGATAGTCTTGACTTGATCAATTCCATGCTGTCACTTAGAATGCAACTTGTAGAGGCTTTGGAAAGGGGGACCTAGGGAGTTCCCTGGTGGTGAACTGGCTAGACTTTGGTGCTCTCAACGCTGTGGCCTGGGTTCAATTCCCAGCCAGGGAACTACCAAAAAAAAAATACTTGGAAATGGGGACCTGACACAAATGTTGACTGGGGGTGGCTCTCAGGTTTCATGGAGGATATGCCCACATAGGATGTAGTGAGTAGGTCATCCATTGTATTGTGTCCAAGTGTATTGAGAGGAGAGGATAACATAAATGCTTATTTGGCCTTGACCTCACTTTCACTTTGGCAGAAGGTACTGGGGACCAGCATGTTCCCTAGAGTAGGAAGAAAATTTGACTCCTCTACTGGTGGCAGAGAATACCTGGCCAACATACTGTTCGGTCTAAACTGAGTTGTCTACATTTGGGTTAATGAATTCGAAGGATCTTTTCCAAAATGATGCTTTGACCTACAGTATACTGTATAGTGACCTTGAGAATAGCTTTAAGCAGGTCCTGTCACTTCTTTCTTCTATATTCTACAACGAGTCTTATGACCCAGTATTCCTCAGAGCCCATTTGTACCCAATCGGTTTGACTTCCTTCCTGCACAAGCCATAGGAAGCGTGTCTTTCTCTCTGTTCTGTGACACCCCAGACACCGTATGAAAGACCATGTGCACACCATCTTTTAGTAGTTTTCTCACTTCTGCATTCAAACCCCACAGCTGGTCCCTCAGATACATTTGGTGTCATACACTGTGGATTATGGCCTCAGAAATAGATAGGTGAACACCAAGAACTCATTAGGCCCTGGAGGAAATAACATCTTTTTTGTCTGTCTGTTTCTTTGAGTGACTGATAAAGAACAAGAGAAAAGATTTCTGAACCAAAAATTTTTAAGTAAGATGTTTGCCTGTTTTGTGTTTTTTTTTATGGCTTTCTTAACTGTTAGCCTGTGTGGCCTGACGAAAAGGCAATCTAAATGTAGCCATTTATTAGATGCCTAAAATGATACTGCTATCTTGGTCATTTCATTGATGCCTTTTCTCTAGAGTTGAGGGACACCTAAGTCTCAGGGTCCCCTTGCGAATTAAGAAAGCGGTGCATTTTATGTGATAGAGGTAGAAGAAGAGTCATAGAGAGGAGTAGTGGCTTCTTCAGTGACATAATTTTTCTGTGAGTAGCTTCTGACTACTTGTACTGGATCCTATCATTTATAAAGGGAATCCTACTTTCAAAGTTGTCCCTTTCACTGGTCTTGCAAAATGCAACAAAATTAGGAAAGTACTTTAAAATGTGATTACAGAGTCCTTTGATCTTTTCTGAGTGTCACTGGTTATGCCAACTACATCACAGTGAATGTGCTGCTGACTGTTTGTGTGGGGGTTTCAAACACCATCAGAGTATCGGTATTGCTCTTGCAGTGTCTTCTGTGATTTATAGGCCTATTAAATGCTGCATACTAGACACTCCATTAAAGATGTCCCTTCACTTAATAATCTGGGGTAGCCAAGATTAAGCACTTGTACTTAGTTTCCTTATTTCTGAGATTATAGCATGAAGCTCATGCCTTTAGTGGTATGCGTAGTGTTACTCAGATTCCAAATTAAAACATGTGTATTATGCCTGGTGGCAATTAGTTTTCCTTATGAATTTGACTTTTTAATTAGACCAAACCTAGTCTAGGTAATGAAGCATTTTCATTTAATGCAAATGCTTAATTGCATACATTATTGCGTATACCATGCAAGTATACCTTCCTGAGAATGCTTGTATCCTTTTAATTAAAACAAAACAGTGAGGCCACATTTCCCTGATTGTATATTGGATAGTCTGAGCCTGTTCAGGGATAATGTGCCTAGGCTGTCCCTGGTGACTGGATGGGCCATATTTGCCAGGCTTTATATTCCTCCCATGTAGCTTTCATATGTACTATCCACTTAAACAATTCAGATTTAAAAAAAAGAAAATAGAAAGTTGGACTTATCACAGGGCCAGCTTGAAGGTACAGCCAGGCCAAGATCTCACGCGCATAGCTTCTGGGTGAAGTGCATTTAGCAAGTACATTTCTTTTAATTTTTTGAAAACTTGTTTAACATTTTTGCTCAAAGTTAGCATACTACAGACCTTTTTATAGAATTCTTTTTCACCTTTCTTTAGGCTCTTTAATGATTTTTGGACTCAATACCACCTTGGTTTAAGGTGTTTATTTAGAGTAATGAAAATCAGAGACTAAAAGATTTTCAGAGTTTTCATGGATTTAAGGATTATTTAATGTCCCTTGTCTGCTCTATAGATTGAGACAGCAGGTACTAGAGAGACAGACACAGAACCAGGGAGGACTAGAGCCAGAAAATGGCCAGATCTCCCAAGTCCAGTTTGATATGCTTTATATCATGACATTTTTTTTTCAGGTCATCTCCAAAGAGTCCCAGAAAGGGACATTTTATGGAAGCACAAAGTATAAACAACACAGTCCAGTAATAATATATATATATTTATACTCTTCAGTGTTCAGAAAGTGCCTACAGAAAGCATGCCATGTGGTGTTCTTTAACTCATGGAGGACTTCATGCATGTGTTCTATTGTGCCAGGAGTAGAGAAGATATTAAATACAAATTCTTCGCTGTTTTTGAAACTGCTATCTGTTTGGCAAACAAACATATTAAACTGTTATTATGGAGAGCCATCACTTGGCTCTGATTTCAACAAGATCTAACCTGTAACTGCATTTTGAATGCAAGGTGGTCTGTTTAGGATTCCAAATGTTTCAGTGCAGGCTGTGGGGACTACTGTGAGTTGTTTTTAGAAAGGTGGTAAGAGTATGATACAAGAAGCCATGTGATCAAAGAATCTGCCAAAATAGAAGGTACATAAAGTAAAGAAGAATTAGCTCTTAAAATAGCAACAACAACAAAACCTCTTGTAATAATGACTAACTTCAGGCCCCTTGAAAACATGGTGGAAAACTTTTAAGAAGTGATTAGAGTCTTAGCCTTCTATGAACTTTACTGTATCAAAAAAGATTAGAGGTGCTGATAAAATTTAGACCTTAAATCAAGTATGTGTGATAAATTGGAGATAGCTTTAGGTCTTGGGTATAGAATATTTACTGTATAATTATTTCAACGTTGTGTGTGTTTGAACGTTTATAAAATAAAATATTGGGGAAAGATTAGTACCCTAAAAGCATATCTGAGCATCTATAATTCTTTTTTTATATATAAATATTTTTATTATTAGACTTAACAGGGTGACATTGGTTATCAAGAGTTACATAGGTTCCAGGTGTACAATTCTACAGTGTATTGTCTATTTGTTGCATTATGCGTTCACCACCCACTTCTCTTTCCATCACCTTATATTTGGCCCCTCCTCCCTCTTCTCCCACTTTCTTCCCCCCTTACCTCCAAATAACCCTTAAACTGTTGATTGTGTCCATGAGTTTGTTTGTTTGTTTGTTTCTTTGTTGGTTTCAGTTTTGTTTTCCGCATATGAGTGAAGACATATGGTTCTTGTTTTTTTCTGTGTGGCTTACTTCACTTAGCCTGATGATCTCTAGGTCCATCAATTTTGTTGCAAATGGCAATATTTCATCTTTTCTTATAGCTGAGTAATATTCTATTGTGTATATGTACCACAGCTTCTTTATCCAGTCATCTATCAAAGGGCACTTCGGTTGTTGCTATGTCTTGGCCACAGTGAACAGCGCTGTGATGAACACTGGGGTACTTAAGTCTTTGCAGACTAAGGTTTTCAATTTTCGGGGATTGCTGGGTCATATGGTAACTCAATTCCCAATTTTCTGAGGAACCTCCACACTGTCTTCCATAATGGTTGTACTAATTTGTATTCCCACCGGCAGTGTGCAAGAGTTCCTTTTTCCTTATATCCTCTCCAGCACTTGTTATTCCTTGTCTTGTTGATAACAGCCATTCTAAGAGGTGTGAGGTGGTATCTCATTGTGGTTTTGATTTGCATTTCCCTGATAGCTAATGAGGTTGAGCATATTTTCATATGTCTATTGGCCATTTGTATTTCTTTTTGTTTTGTTTTGTTTTTTGTTTTTTTGTTTTTTTGGTTTTTTTTGTTTTTTTTTTTTGGGGGGGGGGGTAGTTCCCTGGCTGGGAATCGAACCCAGGCTGCAGCATTGACAGCGCTGAAGCCTAAGCCACTACACCACCAGGGAACTCGGCCATTTGTATTGCTTGGTGGGAGAAGCATCTGTTTAGGTCCTCTGCCCAATTTTTAATTGTGTATGTGTTTTTGTTATTAAGTTGTATTAGTTCTTCATATATTTTAGATATTAGACTCTTATCAGATACATGTTTGCAAATATTTTCTCCCATTCAGTTGGCTGTCTTTTTGCTTTCTTGATGGTTTCTTTTGTTGTGTAGAGAAGCTTTTTAGTTTGATATAGTCCCATTCATTTATTTTTGCTTTTACTTCCCTTGCCTTTGAGGTCCAGTCATGAAGTCTTCCTTGAGCCCTAGGTCTATAGGTTTAGTACCATGTTTTCTTCTATAGAGTCTATTGTTTTGAGTCTTATGTGGAGGTCTTTAATCCATTTTGAATTCAGTATATGGTAAGAGTTCACAGCTCAGATTCATTGTTTTACGTGTGTTTCTCCAGTTTCCCCAGCACCACCTACTAAAGAAGCTGTTTTTTTCCCCATTGCATATTTTTTTGCTACTTCATCAAAAATTATTTGTCCATAAATTTGTGGATTTATTTCTGGGTTTTCAATACTGTTCCATTGGTTTGTGTGTCTGTTTTTCTGCCAATACCAAGCTGTTTTGATTATAGATGATTTTTAATATAAATTGAAATTGGGGAATGTGATACCATCAGCCTAATTCTTTTTATGTAGTATGGCCTTGGCAAGTCGAGGTCTTTTGTGGTTCCATGCAAATCTGTTAACCTTTTTATCTATTTTGTGAAAGTATGATTGTGGGATTTTGATGAGAATTGCATTAAATCTGTAGATTGCTTTGGGCAAAATGGCCATTTTAACAATGTTAAGTCCTCCTATCCATGAACATGGAATATCTTTCCATTTCTTTATGTCCTCTTCAATTTCTTTCAAAAGTATCTTAAGGTTTTCCAGAAAGAGATTCTGTAACTTCCAAACCAGTAGAGGGTGAGAAGTGGAGAAGAGATACAAACAACTTGACTAATACAATAGGAGTTATAGTTGTAGATTATGGAAACAGAGCAAGAAAAAGTAAATAGAATGTATAAAATAAGAAATGAGAAATACTTCTAAATATATTAGGCATCATAGCAAGTACAGTACTGTTGATCCTTGAACAACATTTGTTTGAACTGCACAACTCCACTCATTAAGGTTGTTTTTCCCCAACAAATGCAGTGTCTACCTTTTGTGTCTGTGTATTACACATCCGTAGATCGAAAGCAGTATTTTCACATTCCCAACCATGGATCAAATATACTGTTTCCAATCCATAGTTGGTTGAATCCATGGATTGAAGAGCTGACTGTAGTTAAGTTTCTGGTGAGTCAAAGTTATACACAGATTTTTGACTGCATGGGGTCGGCACCTTTCACACATGTGTTGTTCAAAGGTCGACTGTATAAGTAAATCAAATTTAACAGTTAATAACCAGAAATTCTCATTATGGATAGAGTTTTTTAAAAGTCTAGTTCTATACTATTTCAAAAAGACACTTAAATTATAAAGACTGAAGATAGTTTTAAAGTTTGGAAAATGATGCACCAGGAAAATAGTTAAATAAAAGCTAGAGAAGCTATATTTAATTTCACACAAAATAGAGTTGAAAGGCAAACAAAGTATAAGTAGAGGCAATGAAGGTCTTTATAAAGATGGAAGGACTAATGCATCGGTATGATATATTAATTGCGAATCTGTATGCATCTAACATTACCTTAGACAAAATAAAAATAGTATTACAGGAGAATTTTGGATACATAATTTTAGTGGAATAATTTAACATACCTCTGCAGGGAATGATAAGTAGAACAAGTTCAAAATGGGAGAAAGAAAATATTTTAGTCATGAGAAAGTAATGAAATAGAAATCATAGAATCAACAAAATCAAAAAGTTGCTGCTTAGAAAAAATTAAAAAGAAATGTAAAAAGTTGGTACATTTTATCAAGAAAAACAAAAGAAAAATGCAAAAATAAATATTAGTAATGAAAATGGGGCAGAACTTCAGATAAAGAGATTTTAATAATTTAATGAAATGAAAACTTGAAGCCAAAAAAATTGAAAATCAAAATGGATAATTAGAAAATCTGGATCGATGTATAATCTTAAAAGAAATTGCCCTATCAGTTTAAAATATACCAATCAATAAACAAGAAAATCTACACCCAGCTTCTTTTAGATATTACAGATATCTCAATAAAGCTGTTAAATAATAAATATGGGCTAGTCAAGGCTCAAAAATGACCAATGGTAATTGAAGATAACATGAAGGACTCACAACTCTCCCAATTTCTTACAAAGCTATAATAATGAAAACACTGTGTTATTGATGTAGTATGGTATGAGTTCTAAGGTTTGGTAAACATAATTAAAATATTAGGCAAAAGATAATACCAAATTGAAACTTCAGACTGGAAGAAGAAATTTGCATATTTGCAACACATATTACAAAGAACAAATTTATATCCAGAAAATATTAAAAAGGAAAACAATCTTCGAAGAAAAAGATGACCCAGGATATCGAAAGGCACCTTAGAGAAGAGGAAATTCAACTGACTTAAAAAGATAATGGAAAAAATATTCAGCTTCATAAGTAATTCAGAATGCAAAATCAATAAAGATATAGCCTTTCATGTCTAGCAGGTGGGCACAAATTTAAATGTATGAAAGCACCGAAGTTCTTTAGAGAAGAAACAAGACATTTCAGAATATGAGTCTCTTGAATTTAAAAATACAAAGAGAAAGAGAATATATTGTTTATAGATACAAGGAGATAGAGGAGCATAAAATATGCATGAAAACTAACTTCAAGAAAGTGACTACCATTAGGGAGAGAAAGAAGGTTGCCATGGGACTTGAGCTAAATTTGTAATTTCTATTTCTTTAAAAACAGAGAGGTAGCAATCACAAAGCAAATATGATAACATGTTAACATGTTTTTATCCTGGGTGATGGGTATATAAATTATGAAGTATATACAAGTACTTTTCTGTATATTTCAGATGTTTCCACAATGAACATTTCTTTTAAAAAGACAGTTGCAGTAGTCTCTGTGTGAGGTGATAGAAGCTTGTATTCACTTGAGGTTGTATATATAACATGTGGCAAAGTCAAAATAATAGGCATTTGTGGTCCAACAAACAAGTTTCGTGACTCTTTATGCTATAGGAGTGAATGGCCCAGTGGTTGAGGGGAAGGCAGGTGGGTCACGCACAGGCTTAGGAGACTTCTCATCCTTGATTAACCATAGCTCTGTCATCCTATTTGCATGTTTCTCAGAAGTATTTTACTGAGAAAACAGTGCAACCCAGGATTGGAATCTTGGTTGAAGAAGAATTTAGAGTGGACCTGGAAATTTTCCCCCTCAAACTCAAGATAATTCTACTGTCAACAAGCAAAGCTTTTGACACAGTAGGAGGTCTCAAGTTTGTTTTCCTCTTGGCTTCTGTTGAAACAAGTATTCTTCTTTCAGAGTTGGTCTTCTATGTGCTTTTGTCAGAATCACTTGACTATAGGTTCTGTTTTCATTCTAACAGTGAGGCAGACATTTCCGCTTCTTCGCCAACTCCATCTTAGCTCCTATTCCTCAGCACTACCCACCCACTAGTTTCTTTATTGTTGCTTCCATCCTGTGCTCTAGAGCTTCTATTAGTGTGGGGAGATGATGACCATTCAGTGGTCCTATTAGCCACAGCCTCCTAAGGTTGGTGCCTACTTCTCTAAATACTTTCAGGTTCAAGAACTTTCAAACAAGGAACCTCTGATTTATCCAGCCCTGAGCTGTCTCTGAGCCTTCATGTGGATTTCTGTCATTACACTAAAGGGCATTGGGACTGGTTCAGGAGTCCAGAACTGCTGTGTGTCTGATACAGTTCCTGAAATCCTTGCCCATGTTTCTCTCCTGCCATCTTCATTCTCTACTTGGTCTTCCCACCCTGAGTGTTTACCAACTCAACCAGGGCTTTCTTTCATCAGTGTCATCACCACAGTTAACCAGGAGCCAACCAATACTCTCAATGATGCAGGCAATTTAATCTTTGAGTCTGGATTCAAATCCAGGTGTGTCCGATTCTATCATTAGAGATTTCAACCCACTGTGCCAGTGATTCTCCAACATTAGCATGCATCAGAATCATCTGGAGGGCTTGTTAAAACACTGCAGGGGCCTCTTATTTAGTGGGTTTGGGGTAAAGCCTGAAAATTGGCACTTCTGACATGTTTCCATGTGGTGCTGATGCTGCTGTCCTGGGACCACACTTTAAGAACCTTATGTGGTATCAGATTTGATGTCTTTTGGGTGACACTGTCCCTGTCCCACCTCTCTACTTTCCCTTCCCTTCATTCCTCCACCCTGTATGGGTAGACACTACACTACTTTGTTCACATTGATGCCTTCACTGCTCAGGAATTGTTTTCAGTTCCCATGAACAATAACATTCCTAAGGAGGAATCCTGTCTCTTTTTCAGGTGATAAACCAGCTTAGAGAGATAGTGACTGGCCCATGATCATGCAGCTACTTAGTGGCAGCTCTGGGACAGATGAGAACCTGTTAACATTTCCCAAAATGATACCTGCCTCCCATGTTCTTGTATACTTATTGCCAAACCAGAGAACATCTTTAGAACACCTCTTTTGGAATTACTTGTAGAAGCAGCTTAAAGTTTATGTAAGGAAATGAGGTTTCAGTGAACACTGAGATTTAAATCCAGACCTTGTTCGCCCAGATGTGTTTATTAAATTCCTCTCCCCTCATTCAGTAGCTTCTGGTCATTTTTAAAAAATTGCCACCATCATGGTCATTATTATCATATCTGATTGGGCATTTCTGTTATTTTATTCCTCTTTGTTTGAAGGTTCTGAAATACTGATCACATGTTCTATCTTTTGAGTAAATGGTGACTTGGAAGGACTGGGTTGTTAAGTGGCTAATAGCACGGTCTCTGGGGCCCACAGACAAGGTTTAAGTTGTTGGTTATGATTGTGGGCAACTTAGCATCATGGAGCCCCACATTCCCTGTGTAAAATGGGATATTTTCATCCAAGGGCTTTTGTCAGAATTTAATTAATCTGCATATGTATACACGTAAAGCGCTTGAAACAGTGTTTGACTTTCAATAAAAGGCAACTGATAATAGTGGAAAGCCTCCATCAACATGGTTTAGACTGTTGGTTGGATAATCCAAAGTCATTTAAAGCACAGAATCCATACCTACTTCTCTGCAACCCTGTATATTAACTCTCAGCTTAGCATTCATTTGCCAATTTTTTGATTTAGAACCAAGTTTTCTTTGTGTGAGTTCTCCTGGTTGGGGTTCTACCTTGTCTTTCTTATATGAACCATATTGTCTAGGAGAGAATTTAAAGACAATTAGGAAACAAGCTTAGGAAGACAGAATATTTTAAGATTTTTCTGTTTCTTTTTCCTTTCAGTATTTTAAAGTTGTCTCACTTATACCTAATTTAATAGCTTCTGTATTTACCTTTAGAAAGCATTCACTAACTCCCTTTTTGTACTATTTTAGTCGTTCAGAGGCTGTGTTGATTTGTTTCATAATCATATGCTGTGTAGGCAGCAACAAGATTAGAGAACAAATAAAGCTAACTTGGCCAGAGCAGAAGTGGGAACTCACGAGAGAAGAGTCTTGCAGACCTTCAGCATCTCAGGCATCTTCGAGAGCTTTGACTGGTCTGCCATCTTAGTGAAGGGGAGGATCTGTTTTTATTGCACTCAGAAAAGGTGATATTTAAAAAGCTGGCAGCAATGTTTAGAGAAGTGAAGTCTAAGTAGAAGGCTGCCCTTTTAAGGTGTGAATACCTATGTAGGCAGTGGGCGGGGCTTTGCTTGGCCAGTGTTTGCTTAATTAGGATAAAAATTTCCAATCAGGTTTGACAATCTGACCCATTTTCTCAGCAAAGTCTGACAGATTTTATTTGTGTACATGTCCGAGATGCTTAGGAACCTTCCAAACTCGGGTTTCGTAATCAAAACACAACTGAGCCGGACCTGCTGCACTGCTGCCTGCTCCTCCGGCTCTGTGCTGACATCGTGCACTTTGCTGACGTACAGGGGGGAAATACACGCCACACATGTGAACACACATTCACTTCATATTTTAAAATGCCTTATAGTAAACTCCCCCAAATTGACTCTTGCAACATCAGCAGTTGCACCCCTAGTGTAAGAGTCTGGAAGTTGTTTTCAGGACCCACTAAAGAATGAGAGATCCAGTATCTACTGAAAAATGGAGGTTAATTTGCAGAGTTTAAAATGTGGGCCTTTCTTTTATTACCATACAGAACTTTCTTACCATAAACTTCCAGCATGTTCTACTCCTGCCTGGTCACTGGCCACCATCTGGTATTCCACTAACAGTCATTATCTGGAGGGGTGGCGGTGGCATGGGGCTCTTATTGGGGTGCTTTTGGTAATCTTCACCAGGTCTATCTTTTTAAAAAAATTTTTTACACTTCATTTATTTATTTTGACATTCAGTATTATTTCATATTTATTTCAGGTGCACAGCATAGTGGTTAGACATTTATATCATTTAAGAAGTGATCCCCATGACTAGTCTAGTACACACCAGGCACTATACATAGCTACTACCATCAGGTCTGTCTTTGTTGATGGTGTAGGAGTTGCTGTCCATAGGCCCACAGCGTGGCCCACTCATGATGCTACATCCTTGCCATTTGAAGTTGCTCCTGGGGAAAGCCTGTGACAGCTGTGTGTTAGGTGGATCTGCTCTTGATTTGGGAGGCCAGAAGCTCCCTGCTACTAATAAATCCTGTGACATCTTACCTCTCTGTGACTCAGCTCCCTCTTTTGTGACATGGGTGCATCTAGCTCCCATTTTTTTTATCCACAGAGTTGCTTAATGATAGTTCTAACATCTAAGGTCCAGCTGCTTGTATATTTCTGATCCCTTCTGATGACTCTTAATAGGGCCACAGTGTTCTACTGGTGCTCAGACCTAGATCCCTGAATTGTAGGAAAGGTGCTTCCAATGTTTTTTTTTTTTTTTTTTTGCTTTTTGGTATGTTGGTAGCTCCCTGGCTGGGAATCGAACCCAGGCCGCAGCGCTGACAGCGCCAGCACCGAAGCCTTAAGCCACTACACCATCAGGGAACTCCGCTTCCAACTTTTGTCTACAGGTAGTTTGCAAATGGCCCAGCCATCATAATTCAAGTCTTAATGTAGCCAGAGCCTGGACCTGCCCTGTCCCTCCTGCTTACTTTTTTCCTGGAAACTTTAAAAAAATTAAAAATATTTTAAAAACATACAATTGCAAATGCATGCTAACACCCAGCAAAGTAATTAATAATTCTTTAATTTATCTTTAGTATTTACCTAATACCCAGTCTATGTTAAAATTTCCCCCACTGTCTCAAAAGTGTCATATAATACTTGGTTCAGGATCCACAAAAGGCCTACATCTTTTATGTGATTATGATTGTTCTTTCTGAACAATCATATTATTGAGATATAGTTCACATACCATACAATTCACCCATTTAAAGTGTACAATTTAGTGCTTTTAATGTTTTCACAAGGTGATGCAATATTCACTACAATCTATTTTTAAATATTTTTGTCCTTCCTAAAATCTCAGTTCATTAGCAGTCACTCCCCAGTTCTCCCATTCCCACCCACATTCTTCGCCATCACTAACCTTTTCTGTCTCTACAGATTTGCCTATTCTGGGCATTTCTTCTAATGAAATCATACTATTTGTAGTCCTATATTCTTGGCTTTCACTTAGCACAGCTTTTCCATGTTGGAGCACGTATCACATTTAATTCCTTTGTGCCGGATAATGTTCCAGTGTATAAATAAACCATACTTTATCCATTCATTAATTGATGGACTTTTGAATTGTTTCCACCTTTTGGCTATTATAATAATACTATGAACAGTCATATATAGAGGTTTATATTGACATATGTTTTCATTTTTCTTGGGTATATACCTAGGAGTAGAATTGCTGTTTAATATTTTGAGGGACTACCAAATTATTTTCCACAGCAGCTGGCCCATTTTACATTCTTATCAGTAATGTATAAGGGTTCTAACTTTATACCCTCACCAGCACCTGTCACAGCCTGTCTTTTTTACTGTACTCATCCTAGTGTGTTTGCAGTAGTATCACATTGTGGTTTTTCTTTGCATTTCCCTAATGGCTACCGATATTGACCATATTTTCATGTGCTTTTAGCTATTTGTGTATCTTCTTTGGAGAACTATATATTCAGATCTTTTGTCTATTTTTAATTGGATTGTCTTTTTATTATTTGTCATAGATATTTTTATACATTTTGGTTACAAGTCCCTTATCAGTTATATAATTTGCAAAAATTTTCTCCTATTTGTTGCCTTTGCACTTTCTGAATGGCATTATTTGCATTTCAAAGTGTTTAATTTTGATGTAGTCCAGTTATTTTTTTTTTCTTTTGATGCAAGTGCTTTTGGTGTTGTATCTAAAGAGTCTTTGCCTAACCCAAGGTCATAAGAATTTACTCCTGTATTTTCTTCTAAGAGTTTTATAATTTTAACTTATATTTAGGTCTGTGATCCATATTTAGTTAATTTTAGTGTATGGTGCAAGGAAAGAGGTTCCAGTTTCTTTGTTTTGCGTGTGGATATCAAGTTGTCTCAGGACCATTTCTTTAAAAATCTATATTTTTCCTAATGAAGCGTCTTGGCACATTTGTTGAAAATCTATTACGGTAATCTAGTAACAAAGGGTTACTAGACTTAGTATGGTGATTATATCATAAGATACAAGGAATGTCCTGAAAGTATCCAGCTATGTATTAATAATATGAAAAATAGAGACATTTGTGGCTGGATTTTTTCGAACAGCTCTCGTATATGAATGTCAAATCACTATGTTTTACACCTGAAACTAGTATAATATTGTATGCCAACTATGCTTTAATTTTAAAAAAACCTTCTCGATGCTGGTTCCAGTCATTTTGATAGCTTCCTTTATCTCAGGCATTAGAAGCCCAAAAACACTTTATGCATTTCCTGTCCCAGAGCTACAAGCAGTCATTCCTCCAAAGACCTCTGGTTTCTTTTAGTGGAAAATGGTATTTGAAGATCACCTGGCCAAGGTTCTGGGGGTGCTTATTGCCACCAGGTTGTCCTTAGCCTTAGCCTCCTAAGAGGACACAACTAGAAAATATGATTTTCAGAAAAAGAAAAATGAATCAGATATACAGGTCAGTATTTCCAATTCAAATGAAAGATGTCAGGTTTTCATTTAACTTTTTTTTGCTTTATATATAGTTTCACTTCTCGTATGTGGAATCTAAAAACAAAGCAAATAAAACAAAAACAGACTCATAGTAACAGCAATGAAGGGATGGTTACCAGAAGGGAGGGGTGGGGGAATGGGTGAAAAGGGGAAGGAGAATATAGTCAGTAATATTGTGATACATTTACACAGTGACAGATGATTACTAGAATTAGTAGGATGATCACATTGAAAGGTATAAAAATGTCGAATCACTGTATTATACACCTGAAACTAATATAACCAATGTAAAATTGTATCCAACTATACTTAAATAAATTTAAAAATATGTTTTTGTCTCTTTTATGCTAAAAATCTTGGTTACTAACAACTAACATAATTACAGGATCCTAATTATATTTAACATCCTACTTATATGTAATATTACTTATGCAATATCCTAATTTTATACTGTGTGTGTGTGTGTGTATGTATATATGTATGTGTACAAGGTTTGTCTGAAAAAAATCCAGCCATGAGTGCCTCTGTTTTTCATATTACATGGCTGGGTAATTTGCTGGACAGCCCTCGTATATATAGAAAAGGGAGGGAGTTTGTTAATTTTGAAATAATGGTATCCATATTTAACAAGTCTACTACAGTTCATTTCATCTTTAAGATAGATCTCACTAGGGTTGTAGAGTGAAAAGGCTATTTTTCAAAGTTACTTGAAATCATTTTTCTATCTGTAGTTAGGCTGTCAACTTGATATACTATTAAGTCCATTTGTTTCAGCTTGCTTTACATTTTTAGGTATTACTCTCTCGCTTTGTGATTTCATGTGGTTCTAAAGTGAAAACTAATGCAAGAAATATTTAGAGGTTTAGTTTTCATCCTTCCCTTTCCCTGTTTGTCCCTTGTTCCCATAGATAATTTTTATTAGTACTCGGTATATCTTTCTATTGTTTTAAAAATACATATTAATAATATAAAATGAAAACTATTGCCTTCCTTTCTTATGTACTGTACCTCTTGTGCCCTTTGTGGTCACTTTACAATATGTCCTGGAAATTCTTATTTAACTGGGTTAGCTTGGCCTTTTTTATGAGATTGGTTTTATATTCATGTCCTATTTGTGGATGTGGCAGTTTGTTATTAATTATAGCAGAAAATACTGGGAGAATTAGTGACTTAACTGTGAGTTTTACGAAGTCTTTTCTTTCCTTCTCACTGTAGAACATGATAAATGCCTTACCTTTTCTCTTTTCTCTCTCAGTCTAAAGGAATTCCTGCCCAAAGAATACATCAAGCAAAGAGGAGCTGAAAAGAGAATATTTCAGGTATTGGGAATGTAAATTTATTATTCTCCTCACTCCCTGTCCTCATTTATTAGTATGAGAGGGGACTCGGCACATGATAGTTTTGTACCCTATGGAGGTACTCTGCTTATATAATAAATGATTAGTGGCTCAAGAGTAAAGAAGCTGACAGTTCTAATTTGGGCAGATTTATTATCTTAATCCATACCTTCCTGCTAAAGGTTACTTAGCCCTTCTGAGAAAAATGTGCATACATTTAATTTCAAAGGCATTATCTTGGTAGCATTGAAACTAGGTGATTTGCCATTAAAATACACTGAAGAAGCTACACATCGTTGCTTTGTCCTGAGATTTGGTTTTTGAAGCTAGAATTTAGGAACTGGTATCTTTTTAAAATCAGTCATATTCTAAAAGTCAGAGAGCTGTCTATTCTGGGCAACCAGTAAGAAAAGCCCTATCATTAACTTTGCTAGGAAACAATTATTGTAGTAAATTGAAAATATCAAAGTCTTCTTTGGTGTTGAAATATTAATGTAAGTTGAAATAAATCTCATGTGTATAAAACATTTATTTTTACCTGCTATAATTTCCAAGTGCTATGATGCACAAGCATTTGTGTAACTTGCTATTTTGGATGGATGTTAGCATGATACCTCTCCTGGACAAGAACATTTTTCTGGCTCTCATTTAAAGTGTTGGTTCTGAACCTTTTGGGACATGGAGTCCTTTGAAAATTGAATTACAGTCATGGACCCTGTTTCTGCCACACTGCACCTGCATAAATCAGTGCATATAGTTGTAAAATCTTGGGGATTTGGCCTGAAATGCCAGTTAAGAAGCCCCACATTAGAGCTTTCTGTCAGTGGGAGCACATGTCATGGGGGGATCTACCACACTAATGTCGCTTATTGATGAACCATAGCCACTATGTATGCACCACATGTAGTAACTATCTCTTACCAAGTCCACTTGCTGGCAGAGCTGCAATAACTGGTCCCTGCTGCTATCACTTCTACAGGAGCACAAGAACTGTGGAGAGATGAGTGAAATAGAAGCCAAGGTCAAGTACGTCAAACTTGCTCGGTCCCTCCGGACATACGGTGTGTCCTTTTTCCTGGTAAAGGTGAGTTGGACACAGTGAAGAGAGTGTTTGCTTTGGTCACCTCTTTTTCTTTTGTTAAAGTGTTTGCTGTTAAGGTGGTTTCTTGTGCCTAGACCCCTAGCATTGCAGATGTAGCTTCTGACCAATAGTGACCCAAGTTTACCTGTGGAACAAACGTGAAGTATGTAAGCTGTGAGGCTGGTGAGTGAGTCTGACTGCCCACAGGCCTCCAAGCAGCTGTGTCTTGGCTTGGCTCACTGTCACTGCTATAAAGTCACTGAAGGGGTATGTTCACTTTTTACTCATTATGACTTTCTCCTGAGAATGTTTCACTTAAGACTGTCAAGAATGCCCTGGACTAAGTAAAGGTTGTTGACCACTACAAACCAAGTCCAGTTCCTATGGTAAATAAGGAACTTAATTTGTATACTTGTAAATGGATCTTGGGATTTCAATGGCATTTAGATCTGTTTTCATCAGACTTGTTTGACTTTCTGCTAGACGGAAAGAGGTGGGTCTTTTAAACTTAACTTGTGAATTTCAGAGAGAGGCCCTTTATCTGTGTGTTCTTAAGTTGGTCGATAAACTTTCCATTAGCTCCATTTCTCCTCTGCACATCGTGAGCTCACATACTCTATTTTAGTCCATCATTTTTTCAAATAGCTCTCAGTTTTACACCAAAGTATATCAGGCCCTTGCAAATGAAGAAAATGTAGGTGAATCACTTCATTTTCAGGGAAGATAATTTAAAAGTTGAGTCTCTTATATTTAGTGGGAGTTTTAACCTATCATTAAATTTTTGAATGATGCTGATGCCTTCTACATAATGACTCCACTTGCCAATGTAATGATCATTGTAACAATTAATAAGTAATTATATGCCAGGCATTTCTTATTTAAATCTACCAGCAACACAACAGCAGAACTATAATACTATTAACTTCTTTTAAAAACAACGAAACAGAAGCCCAGGAAGATGAAATGACTGAGCTGAAGCGATAAGAACTTGAATTCAGGTCTCTTTGACTCCAAAACCTGTGTTCCCAGCCACTGGGCTGTGATCACCTTAACTAGGGTGATCTTGTTTGACCTGCTTTTCCTTCCTAGCTCCCCATCACCACCATGAACTCATGGTAAGATCTACTGGTTTTAGAAGAACTTGTTTTTATTTATTATTCTGAGAGGCTACAGGTGGCTGCTGAGTTCCAACACCTAATACAGACAAAGATTAAACAAATTTTCATGTCCACTGATACTGGCCTCACTCTCCATCTGTTTTGAGTTTTTTTGTAATCTTTCATATGTGAAATTAGTTTCTTGCATTCACATCACTTTGCATTAATGTCATCAGACTTCACATAGAGTGAGTTTCAGTAATTTGCATATAGGTCAGTAAAGTTAGGAAAATAAATAGCACACAGCAAACTACATGCAATTAGAAAGTGCGAGAAATTGAACAGCAAATTGCGGGGGAAAAAATTTTGTTCTCCAAAAACCATTTAGTGCCTGAGAAAAATCTGTCTATGGTCAGTAGGATAATTGGAGGTAAAGCACAGATCTTCTGGTTATTTCAGGGGCTTGACAATTTGGTCAAATGAAGACTTCTATCATAAAAGTACCGTAGACTCTCCATTAACCAGAATTCAAGCAACCAGCAAAAAATTTTTCTGGTTGCTTGAGTTCCGATTTAACAGAGGGTCTGTCTACTCACATGTATCCAACACCTACCAATCCCCATGGGTACCAGTTAACTGAGAGCCTACTGTATTTAAAGAAAAATAAGAAAGTAATAGAAATTTTCTTTCTTTCCTTCCTTTTCTTCTCTCTGTTTTTTAAAATTACATTTCATTGAAAAGATGTCAGGGTCAAGGAGGTAGGTAGCACTGATAACTTTGATATACATATTAGATACTAAAATTTTGGGTTTTATTTTATTTTCTATCACATATAAGTGAAAATACTGCTCACTTTATGTTTTTGCTCAATGGTCCTATTTAGTATACATTTTATTTTTACATTGATTTTGATGTAGTTTACTTGACCATTGTTTGCCTAGTTTTAAAAATAATACAACTGAGAATTCAAGAATAATTCAATGTTATGAATTAATGAACCTAGTATTATAAATAGGTCAAATAAGATGGCATTATATAAAATGAACTATCTGAGAAAGAAATAAAGAAAACAACCCCATTTACAAGAGCATCAAAAGACAATAAAATTCTTAAAAAATAAATTTAACCAAGGAAGTGAAAGATCTTTACACCAAAAACTGTAAGATGTTGCTGGAAGAAATTGAAGAAGACACAAATGAATAGAAAGATATCCCCTGTTCATGGATCAAAAGAATTAATATTAGCAAAATGTCCCTAGTACCCAAAACTATCTACATATTCAATGCAGTTCCTATCAAATTTCCAGGGACATTTTCCACAGGAAAAAAAATATCCTAAAATTTGTATGAAACTACAAAAGACCCCTAAATAGCCAAAGCAGTCTTGAGAAAAGCAGCACTTGAGGTATCATGCTTCCTCATTTTGAGCTATATTACAAAGGTAGAGTAATCAAAACAGTTTGTACTGGCATAAAAACAGACACAAAAATCAGTGAAACAGAATCAAGAGCCTGCACATAAACCCATACATACATACCAACTAATATTTGACAAAAGGAATCAAGAATACACAATGGTAAAGGACTGTGTCTTCAATAAATGATGTTGGGAAACCTGGACATTCACATATAGATGAATGAAATTGGACCCTTACACTACTCACAAAAATTAACTTGAAGTGGGTTAAGGAGTTGAAGACCTGTAAAACCTGAAAAGCTCCTTGACTTTGGTCTTGGTGATGATATTTTGTATATGACACCAAAAGAGTAGGCAACAAAAGCAAAAATCAACAAGTGGGACTACATCAAACTAAAAAGCTTCTACACAGCAACAGAAGCCATCAATAAATTGAAGACAGCCTATAGAACGGGAAGAAATATTTCCAAGTCATCTATCTAATAAGGGATTCATATGCAAAGTACATAGGAACTAAAACAACTTGATAGCAAAAAAAGTCCAATTAAAAAATGGGCAGGGGGGGGGGGGTTCCCTGCTGGTATAGTGGCTAGGCTTTGACGCTCTCAACACCACAGCCTGGGTTCAATTCCCAGTCAGGGAACTACCCCCCACCCCCAAAAAAAGAAAAAAAAGAGGGCAAGGGACCTGAAAAGATGTTTTCCAAAAGAAGACCTATGTGTGACTAACAGGTACATAAAAAGATGCTCAACATCACTAACCATCAGGGAAATGCAAATCAAAACCACAATAATATATTGTCTCACACATGTTAGAATAGCTATTATCGAAAAGATAATAGATGACTAACAAATGGGAGGATGTGGAGAAGAAGGACCCCTTGTGCATTGTTGGTGGGAATGTAAGTTGGTATATCCACTATTGAAAACAGCATAGAGGTTTCTAATTATTTACTTTGAAATAATCATAAATTCACAGGAAGTTGTGGAAATAATACAGAGAATCATAAGGGTAAATTAATAACAAGAGTGGGTGAGGCTATAGAGAAATTGGAGCCTTCATACTCTGCTGGTGGGAATGTAAAATGGTGCAGCCCCCTTAGAAAAGTCTGAAAGTTCCTCAAGTGGTTATACATAGAGATACCACATGACCTAACAATTCTACTCCTAGCTATTTATTCCCATGTGAATTCAAGGCATATGTCCACAGAAAAGGTTATACATGAATGTTTATAGGAGTAGTTAGCCAAAAGGAAATAACCCAGATGTTCATCAGCTGATGAATGGATTAACAAAATGTGGTATACTCATACAGTACAGTATTCAGCCATAAAAAGAAATAAAGTATACTGATACATGCTATAGGATAGATGTACTGTAAACTTTATGCTAAGTGAAAGAACTTCCTCACAAAATACAGTATATTGAATGATTCCATTGATATGAAATGTCCAGAATAGGCAAATCTATAGAGACAGAAAGTTGCTTAGGCTAGGAATGGGGTGGAGGAGGATAGGAGAGTGATAGCCAAAGGTACAGGATATTTTTTTTTTGAGATGATGAAAATGTTCTAAAGTTGTGATAGTTGTGCATAACTATAAATATAGCAAAATCCATTGAATCATACACACTTGAGCAGCATGAATCCCATGGTATGTGAATTACATCTCAGTAAAGGTGTTTAAAAAAATACAGAGAAATCATCTGTACCTTTCATCAAGTTTCCCTCAATAGTAACTATATAGTACTGTATTACAATCAGGAAATCTACATTTGTGCAATCCACAGACTTTACTCAGAGTTTGTTTTACATGTATTCATTTGTGTGAGTTCTATGCAGTTGAATCACATGTGGATTCATGTAACCACCACTATAACCATATATGGAACTTTATTCCATCCTCAAAAGGATTCATTGTGCTACCCTGTTATAGCCACACACACCTACCCCTCCCTGCTTCTCCACACCTTCTACTCCCTTCCCCTGGTCCTTAACCCTTGGCAACTACTGATCTGTTACCCATCTCAATTTTATTTCAAGAATGCTCTATAAATGGAATCATGCAATATGTAACCTTTTGAGATTGACTTTTTCTTATATAATTCCCTTGAGATCCATCCAAATAATAATGTGTATCAGTTGTCCATCCCTCTTTATTGCTGAATAGTATTCTATGGCATGGATATACCACAGTTTGTTTAACCATTTATCATTGAACATTTGGGTTGTTTTCAGTTTGAGGCTATTAAGAATAAAGCTTTTATGAACATTCATGTACAGATTTAGGTGTGAATATTAGTGTTCATTTCTTTGGTTTAATGCCCAGAAGTGCAATTTCTAGACCATATGGTAAGACATGTTCAACTAGATAAGAAACTGCCAAACTATTTTTCAGGATGACTGTACCATTTTACATTCTTACCAGCTATGTATGAATAATCCAGTTTCTTTTTATCTTCTGTAGCATTTGGTGAATCTCTCTTTATTTTAAATTTTAGCTATTTGAATAGCTATTTATTGATCTTACTGTGATTTTAATTTGCACTTCCCTAATGACTAATGATTTTAATCATCTTTTCAAGTGGTTATTTGCCATCTGTATGTCCTATCCAGTGAAATGTCTGTCCATGATTTTTGCCAATTTTCTAATTTATTATTACTTTTTTTACTATTGAGTTTTGAGAATTCTTTATATATTCTAGGTCCAAGTTCTTTGTTAGATGTACTGTGCGAATATTTTCTCCTAGTTTGTAGTTGTGCTTTCATCCTGTTAACTACATTTTTCACAGAGCAAATGTTCTTAATTTTTATAAGGGTACTTAATCGCTTTTTCTTTCTATGAGTCTTATTTGTTGTTACACCTAAGAACTCTTTGTCTAGCTCTAGGCTCCAAAGATATTCTCCTGTGCTTTCTTGTAAATGCTTTATTTTTTCAATTAAATTTATTGAGGTGACACTGGTTAATAAAATTATATAGGTTTCAACTATATACTTTCATAATATATCATCCATGTATTGAATTGTGTGTTTACCACCCAAAGTCAAGTCTCCTTCTGTCCCCATATATTTGACCCCCTTTACCCTCTTCTACCTAATTTTACATTCATGTTTTGGACCATGATTCATTTTGAGTTACTTTTATATGAGATGTGAGGTTTAAGGTCAGTATCCTTTTTGGCCTATGGATGGTGTCCAGTTGCTCCAGCATTGTTCGTTGGAAGGGCTATTCTTCCTTCCTTGGATTGTTTTGGTATTATTGCCAAAATACAGTTGAACACATTTGTATGGATCTATTTCAGAGTTCTCTATTCTGTTCCATTGATCTATGTGTCTATCACTATAGCTATATAGTAAGTTTTGACTTACTATATAGAGAAGTTTAGTGATTTTCTTCACTTTTTTCTTTTTTTCTCAAAATTGTTTTAGCCCTTTTAAGTTCTTTTCCTTTCCATATACCCTTTAGAACAACCTTGTTTATATCAACAAAAAAACCTTGCTGGGATTTTGGTAGGAAGTGCTTTAAGTTCATAGATCAATTGGAGGAGAATTGACACCTTTACTATATAGAGTTTTGCAATAGATTCTCTATGATTTTTTCATCAGTATTTTATCATTTTCAGCCTGCAGATCCCTGTACATGTCATAACAACATGCACAGTCATTTTAATTTTTAGATTTATTTTAAAATTCAGTAAATTGGTAAATAAATTAACAAGACATGTGTCAACAGCATTTAAAGAAAACCCGTGTGTGTGTGTATGTGTGTGTGTGTGTGTATCAGCACAACTATTTAGAATATATGATAAAAGAGATCACACAGAGACTAGCACATATACAGAAATTGTATGCTGAAGGGATAATAAGTGTTTTAACGGATTAAATAATAAATATCTCAGATCCCCAACCTCAACAGAACAGTAAATTGTGAAGAAGATTCATTAGTGTAATTTAGGAAGTAAAAGTGAGTTATTCTACCTTCTCATTGACTACTTTTATTAGATTCTGTTAGAAATTCTAAATTAATTGATGAAATGACAATTTACTATACATTTAAATAATAATATTGAGATACAGTCATGCAATATGACCTTGACATTAGTCATAGATATTCAGAAAGAACTGGTTTGATATGTTTATAGTTGCTTCCATCATATTTTCTCCTATATTTATGTACATTTTGACCTAATATTCAGGGTGTTATACCTTACGTTGTTATAATAAAAAGTGCTCAGGTGTTGAGAGTCAGGAATGTTGGCTGAGAATCCAGGTCGGCAATATACACCTATGTGAGAAATAGCAGAAATGTGTATGACCTTGAAAGAGATAGGTAGCCTCCCTAAACCTCAGTTTCTCATCTGAATAATGGTAGTGATAATTCCTTATAGAACTCCAATGAAGATTAAGAGAGCTATGTATGTAAACAAGTGTAGTACCTGGAACGTAAGAGTATTTGATAAATTTTAGATTAGCCCAGCCCCTTAACTCCTCCCACATCTCCCTAATCCCTGGCTCCTCAGTCCTCCCAACTTGTAGAGAGACTAATAGTATCTTGGGCTTTGCTAGCCATATTACTCAGGTCTGCCTTCATAGGGTGAGAGCAGCCACAGGCAATATGTAAATGAATGAACATGGTTATGTTGCTGTGGAGCTTTATTTATGGACTCTGGAAATTAAGTTTCGTATGATTTTTACCTCTTAAAATATTATTCCTCTTGATTTTTTCCCAACCATTTAAAAATGAAAAATTCACTCTTAGCTCTCAGGCCATTAAAAAAAAATGGACAAAAAGCTAGATTTAGCACCAGCTGTAGTTTGCTGACCCAGATACAGAGAATGTCTGTAAGTCTTATAATGACTCCACGGAGAACAGTGTAATGTGGCAGTATTCTCAGTGGCTAGGGACATATGCTTTGAAAAGAAAGACTTGAGTTTGACCTTAGGTAAGCTACTTCACCTTCTACCTTGATGCCTGTTGACTCACCTATAAAACTGTAACTTTTTATGAGATTTAAATGAGAATATAGAAAAGGGGACTATTATATGTAAGATCTCAATAAATGGGAGCTATAAATGTCTACAGTTTTCCTCTTTAATTGATTTCTTTTGCATCTTATCACGATCTGCTAATCAAAACGTATAAACAATGGTAAGGCAGTTTCCATGACCTGCAAAAGACCTTCTTTCATTCCAGAAAATCCTTGTATAAATCTTCTCCTAGATGTCTCTTTGAACTTTCCCTGTAGTCATAATCAAAGCCTTGAGGCAAGATAACTAGGGAGCTGACCCTATTCTCCTCTGAACTGTAAAAGCATCACAGAGGGCATTCAGAGTATCTCAGAATCACAAGTTAAGGCAAAACTGATTGCCAGGTGTTTTAAGAGAGAGAAATGACTAATAAACAGGGTCTTTAACACCTGGTTTTGCTCTTAAGCAGCCATCCCTTTCTGCCATGCCCCTAAGAGCAGTTAAGTATAATGGTAACAGCAAAGCACACAGACCAGCACTTTGGCTGGAAGACAATGTAGAATTCTTGAGCACAGCTGGACTGTGGGCTTAGGCCACATAGAAGTCAGGGGCCCAGAGCCACAGCATGCCAAAAGCTTAGCCCACTTGCCTCCCTCTCCCCATTTCTGAATCTCAGATAGAAAGCGCAGGTGACTTAAGAATCAGCCAATCTCCACACCTGTGAGAAGAGCCCCTAGGCAGAGCAGGCTTGATCACAGCCAGATGCCAGGGCTAAACCCACAGTGATGTTGGAATGTGCTTGAAAAGGAAGGGGTGGGCCTTGTTAATAGATGCTGCCTCTTCTAGGTAGAATGCATACATTCTCCTGCCATGAATTTATACAAGCTCGAGAGACATCTTCAAAACAATACCAACCTAATGAGCACTAACTTAAGAGAGAACTTTCTGTGTAGCTGGCAAAATCACAGCTACTGTCTCTGCATGTGTCTGTGCATGAAGAACAGGTCTTCTCCTGGAGGTAAAAGAAGGCTGGTCTGTGTAGTTAAAGGTTGTAAAGGAGAGGTGTGGGAAGGACTGAGATAGATAAAGGGAGGAAGAGGGACTCTTGTTGCCTCAGGACCCTCTCCTAGCATGCAGACTTAGCCACTGAGGGTCTAAGGTCTTCTGTAGGGGACAACCCCACATCACTAGCACAGAGCTAAGGCATTCACTGTTTGAACTTTTCTCCAGCTCATCTGCATTTTTTATGGGTAGGTGATAAAGTAATTTTGACCCTTGGTGGTGGTCTCTGTTGCTGAGTTACAGTATTTCCTGAGTTCTTTCTATACTTTTCCCCTCAACCAAGACCTTGTGACAGAGTGCCCACTGCTAAGTCCTTTGCTTGTTTAGTGGGGCTTCCTCTCCCAGGCCAGACTCATCTCCACTGGAGTCAGGGCAATCCCTCACCCCAAAGCCCCTCCCTGGGGAGATGCAGATGGGAGAGGAGGAAGGCAGCAGCTGCAAACCACATTTTATTGCTGATCCCCTTCCTGGTCTTGGCAGCGTAGCAGGGCTGGTTGCAATTCTGTGAGACTAAACTAGCAGCCTAGAGCCTCTCCTGGGGCTCCTGAAGCCAGCTTAGCCTAACTGGCGTCATCCACCTGCACTGATTTCACCCCTCGTGGAACCACCCTCTCTTCACAGAGAAGCTGACTCCTCTTTATTTTTTTGTAAGATCTGGGAGGTTCTTAAAGTGCCATCACTCAGACACCCAAACAGATTCCTGAAGCGGTTACCTCCTCCTCCTGACAGGAAGCTGGAGATGTGCTGTGACCTTGTCCATCTGATGGGTTATGAACTACGCCTGGAGGCTGGGAGGGGGCATTTTGTGTTCTTTTTTTTTCCTAATTGCTTCCATCAGAAGAAATCCACTGAGGTAGACAATCTGCTTTTAAAATCAGAGATGTTTTTGAGCTACTCAAATTTGTGTTCTAACTGTGGTTTTACCCCTTACTACTGTCTGCCTTGGGAGAGTTGCTGATCCCTTTACTTCAAAATGAGGATGATAATGATGATACCAACACTTAAGGGATGCTTTGAAAGTTAATGGAAAACATTTATTAATGTAGCACACTACTGCCCTGTTTTAAGTGCCTGTCCCCTTGTACACACACCCATACTTTGTTATTTGTACATGTGTGACGGCTGTCTGGAAATTATCCAGCCATACTTGCCTCTATTTTTTATAATACATGGCTGGATACTTTGTAGACAGTCCTCCTATTTCTTGGAGAATAGTGCTATAGGCATTGCTAAGTTTCAGCAAACATTATTTGAAAAGTTTGTTTTTTTCACTGACAACAATAGAAATAGATGTATCTTAAGTGAAATTGCAGAACCAAGGGAAAGCACAAGAAATAACTCAATGCTGCGTCCTGGGTTCGATTCCCAGCCAGGGAACTTACCCACATAAAATAAATAAATAAATAAATAAAAAACAACATCACCAAAAAAAAAAAAGAAATGACTCAAATCATTTGAGATGATCATTGCCACCATTTTACCATGTCATGAAATTTTATTTTAAAAATTTTCAATATTTAAAAAATTTCTAATTTTTCATGTAGGATTATGCTGTATAAGCGTTTTTATTTTATAGTGTATTGTGAATAGTTTATTGCCATGAATGCAGTTGTCTTCCTATAATGTGATTTTTTATAGTTGTGGTGTTCTCTCTTGTTTGTATATACCATCATTTATCAAATCCCCTATTATTGAAAATTTGGTTATTTCTAGTTTTTCACTATAATAAATTGTAGGTGAGTCTTCTTGCAGCATAATCTTCATGCCCACTTATAACTTGTTTTTAAATGAGTTTCTAAATGCAAAATGTGTAATAAGTAGAAATTTTTGGGTCTTTATTGACACATTTCCTTCCATAAAGGCTTTGCCATTTTAAATTCTCATCAGTACTGGTTCCCCTTTATTCCTGCTTCAATTCTGAGTATTAATGTTTTAAAAACCTGTCATTTTATATAAATGAAAATTCATCTAACCGCTTATTTTCTAATTTATTATTTTAAATATGTTCATGTTCTTTGCCAGTTTTTTTGGTTGGTTTCTGATAACCTTTCACATGCACAGTATATGAACATTTTTATCATCTTTTTTTTTGTAAATATTTATTTCCCAGTAATTTGCTTTTAAATTCTGGTTACAGTGGGATGTCTTTATTTTTCTCTTCTCTCTTTTTAGATGTATCAGAGTCTTCATATATTTTATAGTTAAAGCTATTAATCTTTTCCTTTCTGGTCTATTTTGGTGTTTGTGCTAAAAAGTCATTTTCCACCCAGAAATCACAAAAATATTCACCTATTTGCTTTATTAACCTATCTTGAATTTGGGCATGAGTGACAGGTAGAGATCTGTCATTTTAATAGGTGTAATTATTATTTCTTAAAAAAAATTATTAACATTAATCATAAAGTATTTTTAAGAGTCAGTAGTCTTGCCTGTTTTGAAATGTAGTGCAAGTAGGTTGACCTCAGGTAAAACACTACAGAATCACCGATTATTTGGCAAAATCAGATGTATTCAAAGCAAGAGCACTGACTCTCAGTATCTCCTGTTTCAGGAAAAGATGAAAGGCAAGAACAAGCTGGTGCCTCGCCTGCTGGGGATCACCAAGGACTCAGTGATGCGAGTGGATGAGAAGACCAAGGAAGTGCTGCAGGAGTGGCCGCTCACCACAGTCAAGCGCTGGGCAGCCTCACCCAAGAGCTTCACGCTGGTAGGGACTGGCAGAGGGCAACAAGGGGGCCAGCATGGCCTTGGGTGATAACATGGAGCTGAAGAAACAATGTAAGCCCATGGGGTTTCCCTGTGCAGAGAGTGATGGCTGGAGTCCATGGGGTGGGGATGGGAACTGGTCCACAGGTGAAGGAGATGCCAGCAAACTGGGTCTCCTTGGCCCCCTCCTCCTCTCTAGTGCTTTAAGTCTGTCTTAGTTCATTACCCAGAAAGAGCCACTCACAGGATGATTCTCAGTCTTCCATGTCCCTGCTGCCATCCCTAGCACACCCTCCAAGGAACTTTCTAATGCTCTGAGGCTCATACGAAAGCTCCCTCTTCATCTTCAGTTGTTTTACAAGTTTCTAAGAACTGTGGCATCTCGCTGAGGTGTATTTTCCCAGCCTACCCAGAAAGAGAACATGCTGTAATAGTGGAAATACGCGTAGCATAGACTTTGGGTAATATTGGAAACGAGCTTGTCATTTCCTGTCTCTCTGACCTTGTCACGATCTCTCCTCACTGAGCCTTTATTTCCTCAGCTATAGAATGGAAATAGTAATACCTATTTCATGGAGTTGCTAGGATCAAACATGATGATGATGATAAAAGTGTCCAGTGTGAAATACATGGAAAGTAGGGTGAATATTTGCTCCACGCTTTCAAACTTCTGAATTTCTCCTTCCAACCTCAATATTTGCTCTTAGCAGAGTATAACTGTGTAGCCTTAACTATAACCACACTTACATTGACAATGGATAGGGCAAGTTGAGCAAGAAGAGAAATTTTTAAAAATATTGAAATCTGTCAATTTTTTCACAACTCCTAAAGTGCACTATTCTGGTGAGCTCTTGAAATACCAGCTTGCACTGAGGCAAGGTCTCATAATAGGGCATCACAAAAAAGGTATAAGGAAGGGCCCTTGGAAGGAGTAGTTACCTTATTTAATCACTGATTGATAGACTCATGCCAGTTGGAAGGAATCTTCAGAAAACACCTTTTTTCCTCCTGTAGTTAGTAACAACTGTACATGCATGGCCCTTAAAAATGAGTGTTCGTACTTACTGAACTAGGTTCTCATCTTCATTGTACAACGTTGTGGATCACTTCTACAATAGGAAAATCAAGAAATTAACATAAACATGTTATTTAGAAATAATTAGGAGAAACTGCTAAACGGGTTGGAAGTGGATGCAAGCTGTGGGGAGGATGGAAAGAAGGTGGAAATGTAGAGTAGAGGGGACAGCTGTATGTTGTTTAATACAATTAAACAACAAATAGTATTAATGCTATTTAATACTATTGGTCTCTTAAAACTAGGTCTACGTATTGCTTTGTTAAAAACAAAAATTTATTTGAGAAATAAACAATTATGAATCTCAGTAACTACCGTAAGCAAAAGAGAGAGTGAATATCATTATTTTTATTCAAGTGTAAAGTTGGATTAAAGCTTGTAACATGTAATATTTGTTTCCTTCCTATTCTTAGCCTTAATTTCCAAGTATTTGGAGATTTTCCTCTTGTTTGTTAGTGATTTTCAGTTTGTATTATGGTCATAGAACATTCTGTTTATGATTTTATTTCTTTCAGAAGTTTAAGATTTGTTTTATATTCCAAGATTTGCTCATTCCTGGAGAATGTTCCATGAATGATTGAAAAGAATGTGTATTCTTCTATGGAGTGAACTGTTCGATAAATGCCAGTTAGATCCTGTTAGTGGTTGGTGGTGTTCCAGTCTTCTGTATCCTGGTTAATTTTTCATCTGACAATTTCATCAATTTCTGAGAGAGAAGCTTCCCACAACAATTCTGGATTTTTCTGTCTCCCTTTATGTCTATTAGTTTTTGCTTTATGCATTTTGAAGATCTGTTTGATACCTATACATTCTTCCTCTGTCATCTTAATGGAGTTTTATTGTTACGTTCTTTCGTTCCTAGTAATTTTTTTGCTCTAAAATCTTTATTTTATATTAATATAGCCACTCATGCTTTTTTAAATTAATGTTTTGCATGTTATAGCTTTTTTTATCCTTTCAGCCTAGCTATATTGTCATGTTTGAAATGAGTTTCATGTAGAGAACATACAGTTGGATGTGTTCACTTTTAATCTGCTCTGTCAATGTCTGTTTTGTAATTGGAATATTTAGATCATTTGTGTTTTAAACTAATTATTGATATGTTAGAGCTTAAGTCTACCATTTTTTTTCCCTTTGCCCACACATTTTCTTTTTTTATTTATTTTCTGTAGGTTATTTGACCATATTTAGAATTCCATTTTTATTTATTTATAATGTTTTTGAAGATATCTCTTTGTATAATATTCTTAGTGACTATTCTAGGTATTACCATATACATATTAAATTAATTACAGCCTATTGGTGTCAGTGTTTTTCCACTTAAAGTAAAGTGTAGAAACCTTATTTTCATTTAGGTCTCTTTGAATTCCCCACATTTTGAGTATAAGAAATAATTAAATATTTCTTTTGTACACATCGAGCCGAGCACCACATGAGATTGTGTTATTAAATTTTGCTTCAACCATAAAATATGATTAAAGAAAACTCATGAGATAAAGGATATAGTCCATTGCATTTATTTCTATTTTTATTCATCCAATTGGTCTTTCTTTCTTAAAATTTCTAGCCTTCTTCTGTTACCATATTCTTTATGTTTGGAGAGCTTCCTTTAGCCATTCTTTAGAAGCAGAACTGCTAAGAACAACAAATTCTCTTAGTTTTCCTTCACCTGAGAATGTTCTTAGTTCCCCTCCATTCATGAAGAATAATTTTGCCAGATAAAGGATTTGAGATTGACAATCCTGTTGGTTTTTTTTTTTTTTAGCACTTGAAAAAATGTCATGCTACTTATTTTTGTTCTCCATGGTCTCAGATTAGAATTGTCTGTCATTCAAGTTTATTTTTAAATAATATATTTGTTTATAGATAATGCCACTTTTCTATGGCTGTTTTAAAGACTTTCCTTTGTCTCTAGTTTTCAACAGTTCTTGGTGAAGATTTCTTAAGGTTTCTTCTATTTAGGTCTTGCTAAACTTCTTGAATTTGTAGGTGTATGTCTTGCACCAATTTGGGGAAGTTTTCAGGCATTAGTTCTTTAAATACTTTTTCTTTTTAGATTCACACTTTCCTCTCCTCCTGAGATTTTAGTGATATGGATGTTAGAGCTTTTGTTATTGCCTCACAGATTCCTCAATCTCTGTTTTGTTTTGTCTATTTTCTCTGTTGTTCTGATTGACTAAATACCATTGCTCTGTTTTCAGGTTTACTGGTTCTATTCTCTGTCATTTCCACACTGTTAACTCTATTATGTGAATTTGTTTTGGTTATTGGATTTTTCAGTTCTATAATTTTCATTTGGTCCTTTTTAATTACTTGTGTTTCTTTTAGAAACTTTAAATATTTTTTTCCATTTGTTTGAAGAGAATTTGTGATTAATTATTGAAACATTATATATATGATGGCTGCTTTAAAATCCTTATCAGATAATTCCAGCATCTGATTCATCTCAGCATTGGCATCAGTTGATTATCTCTTCTTACATATTGTAATTGTCCTGGTTCTTGATTTGAATAGTGACTTTTTATTATATCATAGACATTTTGGTTATTACATTAGGGAACTCTTGATCTTATTTAAGTCTTCTATTTTAGCAGTCACCTTGTTTTCATTTAGTGTATAGAGTTGTAACCTGCTTTTGTGGACTCTAGTTGCAATGACAGTTCATTTTCTGAATCCTTGCAATGGTATCCTGGACTACTTTGTTCTTTTGACACTGCTGGAATTCCTGTTCAAACCTTGTTGATGCTATCTGGGAGGGAAGAAGGCATTTCTGTAGGCCACCTGCTATTGCTGAGTGACCTTTGGGGACCAGGCAGAGGGCACTGGACATGAATCTGTTTTTGCCTCTGAATGGAGGGCAGGGAAATACAGGGCTTTACTGTGGCCACTGTTGCAAAAGGATCATACCATCTGCATGCCTGAGTTGTGGAGCAGGGGCTGGGATGGCCCAGGCTTTCACTTCTCTGCAGCTGCCAGTGAAAACCAGCCCAGACTGTGGAGCTGGGTGGAGGCTGGGTAGATCTCTGTTGGGCTTCCACTCTTCTGTTCCTTTGACCAGAAAGAACAGGCTTTTCAGCAACTGCTTGTTGGAGGGTACAAGTGTCAGGCCTACCCAGCACCTAACCTGTGGGTAAATGGGATATAAAATGAAACCCAAGAACTCACCAGATGTGGGTGCTCAAGTCTTGAGATCTCCAGCCATACCACCTTTTCAGGTTTCAGAGCCCTAATACCATTGTTCATTGAATAAAATTTAGGGTGTTCACACTATTTAGAGGGGAAGAACAGGAAAAAGTTGAATCTATGCCATCTTGAACCTGGACCTTCTCACCTATAAAATTGCTAATATATCTGATATATTTCTTCTAATGCTATCTTCTTCCAGGATTTTGGGGAGTATCAGGAAAGCTACTATTCAGTACAAACCACTGAGGGAGAGCAAATATCCCAGCTGATTGCAGGCTACATTGACATCATCCTCAAAAAGGTATTTCATACTCATGCATATTGGAAAAGCGAGGCTTCTTTAGTTCAGACTCAGTTTAATGATGTAACTACCTGGTGGTGGGGTAAGGGTGGGGAGACTCTTATTTGAAGTTCTTGATTAATTAATTTAATCTTTGATATTAAGATTGCTTGAGTGCATGGTCTTTGATCTCAGGTTCTATGAGAATTTCTGATTGTTGCATCTCATTTGTATCAATGACTGCCAGGTACTTAGTGATAGTGTATCACCTTAGCTGATGAATGAAACCAGCTAACCCTTCAACATCTTCCTCTCTAGGTAGTTATGTTGTACTTTCTAGCCTCTGTAGAAACCCAGATTAAGGGTCTGGAATTATTCCTTGTGTTTTTCATGTTACTTTTTTTTTTCTCTCAAAATTCTATGGCCTAGGGTTATATGCCATAGTGGTATACAGACATTTTCTAAGGCCTCTAGTTACAGTCCACTCAAATAATCAAGTTCTAGAATATTAATATCTGCATCTTGATTTTAACTCTATAAAATTAGGTCTGTGTATTGATAAATGTAGAAGATATTATAATGTCTCTATATATTAAAAAATGTATTTCTTATTGTTATTGCTTTTGTTTACCCGTCACTTATTAAATATCCAATATAAAGAATTCAGTATAAATCTCAACAGTTTTGCTTATTGTAGCACCTTTTAAAAGTTTCTATGTGTAAAGACCTACTGATTTTCATTTCTTTCTTGTCTTGTTTTACCTTCAGAAACAAAGTAAAGATAGATTTGGACTAGAGGGTGATGAGGAGTCAACTATGTTAGAAGAGTCTGTTTCCCCAAAAAAGTAAGTATTGTTAAGAGTGCTGGAGAACTGCTCTCTCACTATATGGGCAGGTGTCCTCCTGCCAGCTCAGGGGCTTGTTGCTCTGAAGTCCCTCACATCGAAGAAATGATAATGGATGATGTGCATGAGTCTTGCTTCTTGAAGTGTGGTCTCAGACTGTCAACATAGGTGTTAAGGGTGTCTGGCTAGGGGTAGGGGGCTGAAGAGTTTAGGAAAACTCTGAGCAATATGTGTTTAACTTCATCTTAATAGGCAGTAAACATTCGTAAGTCTTATTCTGCAGTTCTGATTTAAATCTCATAAATTGCATCATTTTCATCAAAAGGCTGGAGAGTGAGCTTCTGTTTGATTTTGTCCGTTTGGAGGTAGGGATCTAGCCAATGGAGGAGTTACTGTTTATGGACCACTTGCTACAGGCCACACTTAATACACATATTATGACACAGCAGAGGCAAATGGCTAAGAACATGGACTCTGGAGCCAGACTTTGGGTTCAAATCTGGGGGCTTTTTAAAAATGTGTGGTCTTGTGGACATTATGAATTTTCCCTGCTCCCTTCATCTTATCTATACAATGGGAATAGTGATAATACCTCCTTATAAGTTTTATTTTGATGATTGACTTACTAATAAAGCACATAAAACAATGCCTGGCACATAATAAATGTTGGCAATTGTTACCATTATCATCTTAAATTCAGAACTGTCTCAATTTAGCCCCATTTTATCGATGAGGAAACTAAGATTTATTAAAATTAAGTAACATCTAGTAAGTGATACTTGAATCAAAACCTGTGCAGCCACACCCTTTGTGTTAAATAGAGCATTGCAATAATAACTTTTTTTCTCTTCACTTTACTGTGTGTATTCAATGTGCTGTCTCATTTGATCTCAACAACAATCCCCTATGGAAGAGGGACCCAGATACTGTCAGCCCCATTCATGGATGAGGAAAGCAAAGCTCATGGAAGTTAGTTGAGGTACATGCATGTGGCAGAGCCAGGACTCAGATTCAGATCTTGTGATGCTTCCTATAGCATACTGCCAGAAAGTTCTAGATGTTCCAGCATTTCAGTTCACTTAATCATAGTAATTGTTTCTCTAACATTGCCACTCTGCACCATTTTCTCACAGTTTGCTTCATAATCCCCTTGAAGGTATTTTTCCATTTGTCCTTTCTTAGTACACAAGTTGGAACCAAACTTGATGTGATACATTTCAAGTATTGCTACCTCCAGCAAAACACCTTAACTTCTTAGAACTATTAGTGACCATTAGATGGAAATCAGTAAGCTAGTATCCACCTCAAAGGACTCTGTTGCACTGTACTTCGCCTAGGAAAAGCTAGGTAAGTGTCTGAGCCCAGAGTGTCAGGACCTTCCTCACCTGGAACCACTGTAGCCTCCTCCCACTAGGGCATCAGGGTGGGTCCGATCAAGGCACACAGAAAGCATAGGGTGTCCCTGTCACTGGGCCTTCCACTCGCCCTGTTTTAGAACTTCGCATGCAGCTGACCTCCTACAGGAGCCACAGATCCACTCTCCTTAGTGTCACCTGCTCCATAGACAATGATGTCTCTCCATGGATGCCTGTTGCTTCGTGTCCTGGCATGGCTCATGAGCTTTGCCCTGGGCAAAGAGAGTGATCTGTGATGGTTTGAGAATCCTGGGACAGAGGCCTCTGCCCTTTAATGCAGATGTTCACCAAACCAATCCCCCTCCCACATACACAAACCCTATGGGTTTGACCGTTGGACTACTGAGGCAGAGATGTCATTTCAGACTTCTTATCTTCATATGCTCAAAGTCCTTAGCACTCACTATTCATTCAAACAAAGTATTTAGAAGTAAAATATTGTTTTTTTTGCTGGATGTCCTAGGAGTCTTTTCAGACTTAAGGTGAAATCATCTGGAAGAGGTGCCAAAGTCTGTCTCATCATCATGGCTCCAAAGGTGTTTAAACAGCCTTGTGTAGTCAATGGCCTTGGACCTATGGGATGGGGTCTAAGCTCTGGGAGATTTTCTTTTGAGTTCATTTTCACACTTTTCCCATCAAGTTAACAATGTATGATCTGTGTCCCCAGTGCCTAGCATAGAACCTGGCACACAGTAGATAAATCGTTGAATGAATGCATTTCAAGTAGGATTTACCAATAATAGATCAATATATCCAAAACATTTATTTATACCTGAAACATCATTTTTATGGGAATATCTGTGTGGGTGTTGTTGTTGTTGTTTTAAACTAATTGCATAATACTGTGAACCTACTAAATACATTAGGAGTGGTTCTTTATATGACTATGATAAAAGGGTTCACCTCAGGGTTCTACTGAGCATTTTAGTGCTGCATCTTCATTCACAATTCTGTCTGTGCATTCCTCTTTTAAATTGGCCTCTGCAGCACAAAGTAGCAAGCATTCGTGATATCTGTGGCATCTTATAACACTCCATATGAGCTGCCACCTCACTCACAGTGACCAAACCCCCTGTTGCCCACAGGTCCACCATCTTGCAGCAGCAGTTCAACCGGACCGGGAAGGTGGAGCATGGCTCAGTGGCGCTGCCAGCCGTGATGCGCTCAGGCTCCAGCGGGCCCGAGACCTTCAACGTTGGCAGCATGCCCTCACCACAGCAGCAGGTCACGGTTGGGCAGATGCACCGAGGTCACATGCCCCCCCTGGTGAGACTTCCCCGACACCCACCCTGCATGTCAGCATGCTGCCTCTGACGTGCAGGGAAGGACACAAGCCGTGGAGATAGGTTGTGGTGTGTCATCCACATCTTGCTAGTTCCTGTCTGGACCTTGGCTCTATAGCTATGCAGCCCTGATGCCTAACTCCCAGTGTGCTTTCATTTATTAATAATTGGGTGGCTCTGCTACCTCCCTGTCTAGGGTCACAGTTGTCCTCTGGGGTAATATCTCCATGTGACTGGTGACTCAGAGGTAGAAACCTCCTTTCCTGCCTTAGCAGGATCAAGCTGCTAGTTAGTCCACACACCCCTCGGAGAGCCTGAGAAATAGACCAAGTCTGTAGTGAAATAGACCAAGTCTGTTGGTCCCTTCCATTGTGACGGTCTACCTGATGCAGTGCCTCTCTCGGGTATTGAGCATGAACTGTCTGAAGGCTGAAGGGCCTGAAAGCTCAGAAGTAATTTGACTCTGAAGAAGCATGTTGGCTGTAGGTTTGGGTGGAATTCTTACTTATTTACCAAGAAGAGTTCTGGTGTAACACACACACGTTTCCCATGACTGAGATTTTGTGTCCCCAATACTCAAGGATTGGACCCTGTTAGCTTCCCTGCAAGGACTCTTTCCGAGCCTTCTTGTCAGCTAATGAAGTTATACAGTGGGAGGTGGTTTGGGCAGTTGTTGAGATGCATGTACCCTGGACCACTTTGTCCTCAGCCAGAGTTCAGTTTCACCTTGTCTTAGGCCGCAGGCTGTGTCAGTGCCAGGAGCATGTTACGAACACCTTGTGTCCATCTGCCTTTGCAGACCTCGGCCCAGCAGGCCCTCATGGGGACCATCAACACAAGCATGCATGCTGTCCAGCAGGCCCAGGACGACCTCAGCGAGCTTGACTCATTGCCGCCTCTTGGCCAGGACATGGTAAATGTTGTTCATGGTTTTTATTCGATGTCTCTGCCCTGGCAGAAAACAAGATTATTCACTCTGGCTGAATTCAATCAAGTGAATCTCTGTCTCCAGCGAGGCAAAGTGGAAGCCCATGTCTTTTTCAAGATAATAAGTCTTTGTCTCTAGGTTGTACCCACAGGAAGAGGGAATCATGGAGAGCTTCTGGCTATTGGCAGTACCTGGTTAGGATTAGAACTTGGACTCTAGAGTCACATCCTGTGGGCTCCAATCCCAGTTCCACTGCTCAGTAGCCGTGTGGATCTGAGCAACTTTCTCTACGCCTCCATTTTTGTCGTGCCTGAGTATTGTGGTTGTGAAGACTCAATAATCTGACCACATACAGGGTTCTTAGCACAGTACCTGACACGTAGTGAGAGCTCAATGAGTATTAGCTGTTTTTGTTACTACCAGCGGTTCTCAACTGTAGCAGGCATCAGAATCACCTGGAGAGCTTCTTTAAAAAGATTGCTGAGCCCTGCCCCATTTTTTCTGATTTAGTAGGTCTGGGTGGGGCCTGACAATTTGCAGTTCCAGCAAATTCTGTGATGTTTTTGGGGGCACCATGCTTTAAAAAACACTGGGTTACTACCCTTGAGCTTTCAGGAGGGCAGTGTGATTAGCATCCTTTCTGTGGCTGTTGCTGCATGAAATCATCTAGCCCCTTGCTATGCTGATCGTGGTCCTTGCACTGTCAGCATTGGCAATACCTGTCATCTTGTGAGAGATGTAGAATCTTAAGCCTTACCCCAAACTTCTGAATCAGAACCTGCATTTTAGAAAAGTTGTCTGCTGTTCTGTGTGCACAGGGAAGTTGCGAAGCACTGATTAGCACTGTTATTCTCAGTGCTACTTTGCAGGTTAGAATAACCTGAGGAACTTCAAGGACAGAGCCTGGGGCTCTAAAGCTCAAACCAAGCAAATCTGTGTCTTGGTGGTTGGGGACTGGGTGTCAATGCTTTTTCCACTTACTCTGGTGATCCTCATGGGCAGATAGGGTTTAAAACCACTCATTTAGGACTGACAGCGTCCTCATAGGGTCCATAACCAAGATACAATTTGTAGCCTCATCTTGTCCAGCCAGGGTTCACTGCCTCCGCGTTCTCCCTAAACACTATGTTGTTCGTTGGCGAACTTGGATACATGTAGGGTGCTGCTGTCCTCAGTGCTGTTTCTCCCAAGTACTCCAAATCATTAAACATTTTGCTTCAGGGAACTTTAGAGTGAAAATAACATATGGCAGACACCCAAATCCAGCACAGTTGTAAAATAGAGTTTTAAAGTATTTGGATTTAACATTCCTGCTCCATCAATTTTCTAAGAATTAATGTACAAAAAATATTAATGCTAGACACAGCCAGAACCTAAAATAGATGTTTTTGGGATGTTTTAGGAAGGTACACATGAGCACCTTATATTACCATAGGCTTGCCATCAGTGTAAGTGATCATTTAATGACTAAACCCAGAAATGCCAGAAAATACAGAATTTGTTATTTATACGTTCAAATGAACATACAGTGTAAGAGCTAGAAAGGTTGTTAAAGTCCACTGAATTCCTACAGTAGAAGCAATGTAAGGCACTGGACCTGGGTGTCATTTGCCTTAGGTCATATCACTGGTGGTACAGCTGGATCCAGAACAGGGGTCTGCCCCCACCACCGAAATGCTACCAGGAAAGGTGCCACATCTACACCACATTGGTGTTGTCAACAAAAGACAGCCCCCATGCTGGTGGAGACCACTCATGAGTTGAAATACTCTAATTCTAAACCTGTTCTCTAAAACACGAGGTGAAAATTAGTGACATTGTTGATGCTAATGTGCAATAATATCATGAGACATCACTTACTGCCATTTTTTGAGTTTACCTACATAAAGCCGCATAGAATTTTTCTCTCTCAGATCTTAAAACTTAAAAAAAAAGTATAACCAATATAAGAAACATTGAGAATGCACATACCATTCAGCATCTGTGAATGAACAAGAGGCCTGTTAAGGACATGGTTTAGGATGACCTAAGGACCTCGTTGGTGCTGGCCCGATAAGAAGAGTGCAGACAAAATGCTGGTCTCTTTTCATGGCCCGACCTCCCTGGTTTCCTGGGTAACTCTGTGCTATGATTATGTCATGCAGTTGTCTGGTTTTGCAGGCGTCTAGGGTATGGGTTCAGAACAAAGTCGATGAATCCAAACACGAAATTCACTCCCAAGTCGATGCCATCACTGCTGGGACAGCTTCAGTTGTTAACCTCACTGCCGGTAAGAGCCTGAGGGGTTCGTGCTGGGCTGTGGTTTTGTGTTTTGTTTTTTTAAAAAAAGAAAAAAGTTCTCTGATTGAAACAGATTTTCATATTATGAGACGACTATTTTTAGGCATCCTGAGTGCTTTGGGCATTTTTCTCCCACTGACCCAGGAAAAATGTGGGGAACATCTCATTCCTTTGTGTTTGTATCATGCATCATCATTAGGAAGCACTGATGTAGCTCTTCTCATTGTTAATCAACATGCTGGACGTACTTCAAAGTATATTGAGGCTAGTTTCTCCCTTCTGGGAGCTTACAGTCTGCGAACAGTTTTGAATGATAGGATCCGGCATCTGTGCGTCCTCCTGTCCTGTCCAGCAGTAGTCCCTCCTGGTACAGCATGACTCCCCACCTTGCACTGTCATGTGAGAGCCAGGAAATAGCTTGGCTTCAATGTGCAGCATTACAGTATTTCAGGAGCCAAACTGACCTCCCTGAGCTGCTGATAGCAGCCCAGTGAGAAGGGCCGGGAGGTGCTGAGACATCCTTTGGAATTTTAAAGGTGATTGTGCTCAGTATTTCAGTGGAGGAGGTCTCAGGGTAAAAGGACCGTGGGAAGAGCAACACCTTGGGGATGAAACTGTCCATCTCACAGTGCACATGCAGTGCCTTGTGTCTGATTCCTGCAGAGTGGTGCGTGACCAGCTGCTGCAATGTGGCCACTCACCTCCTGCCCACCAGGGCTCTCCTTGCCCTTCAGCACCCTCTTTTGATGGAGATGGTCCTTGTCTGTCCCAGGTGACCCTGCCGACACTGACTATACAGCTGTGGGTTGTGCAATCACCACCATTTCTTCCAACTTGACTGAGATGTCCAAGGGTGTGAAACTGTTGGCAGCCCTCATGGACGATGACCTGGGCAGTGGGGAGGACTTGCTCAGAGCTGCAAGGACCCTTGCTGGGGCAGTATCAGACTTGCTGAAAGCTGTACAGCCTACTTCTGGAGAGGTGAGCTCTGGGGGCGAGCAGTCACTCAGGTTCTGATGAGACAGGTGCAGCCTTTGAGTACCATGGAGCTCTTAGTTCCTGAGCCATTCCTTCTGTCTTGGAACATGCTACCACACAATAGAGTTTAGAGAATCTATGGTTTAACTTTCAACAATAGTCGAGCTATTAGTAAAAAGCCTCCTTCCCCGCCCCTCCCCCCCACCATACTTGATTAGGTGCAACTTCAGAAATGAACACGTGTCATATACACATATAAAAAGGATGCAAGTTTTGCCCCCTACTTCTCATAAAACATGTATTGCCTTCCTACCAGCTGAATGAGACTCATTAGTTGAACATTTCAAATCTACCCATCTATTGCTGGTTTGTGAGACATCAGGCATTTCCTTGCACAGATGTCACCAGGACGTTTATGTCTCCCATCTGACAGATAGTCAGAGACTCATTTAGGTGTAGGAGGAGCCAATCCCACAGGAGTCCTCTCCCTGCACTGCCGTGTCTGTTGGCACTGTGGAGAAAGTGCATTTTCTTTCCAACCAACGTATGTTCTTTGTTCACAGCCTCGACAGACAGTTCTGACTGCTGCCGGAAGCATTGGACAGGCCAGTGGGGATCTTCTGAGACAGATTGGAGAGAATGAGACTGATGAGCGATTCCAAGTAAGATATTTGCAGGCCATAATCTTGAGGAAGAGGATAAGTAATGGTCTAGACCCAAACAGGGAGAACAGAATGTAAAACCAATCTCCTTTGAGCATCAAAGATTGAGGTGGGTTATTTTGGGGGTGAGGTCTTTATGTGTTAAATATATTTTTTAATTGGAAAACGCATTTCACTTAAGTCATCATTGTAAAGCACTTATTTAACTGTTCTCACTGGTCAATATTCTGGATAGTCTTTAAACACAAAAGTGGAAGGAATATCATGAACTCCCTGTATGTACAATTATCAACTCATGGCCAATCTTGTTTTATCAATGTGGGGGCAGTTTTTAATTGCATCATTCTAGAGTATACATACAACAGTGAAAACGTGTAGTCTGGTGCATTGCACTCGCATATAGTATAGGCTTTCCTTTACACTCAGAGGTGGGTCTATCATCTGTATCATCCACAAACACAGGTGTGGTGAAGAAGTCTTTTTTTTTGTCACCCTTCGTTTTCAATGTGCCCTTTGTCTTCTGGTGAACAGCTGTAGCCACTGCTTGCAGCTGGCTTGATGCACTGCCAGCTCAGACAGAATGTCAACTTGTCTGCCTATGTTGCCAGCCACCGCAAATGAGGTGCCGAGGCCAGCTGCTGGGTGCTTCAGTCTAGGATGAGCTTCTTTTCTCACGTACTTGTGGGCAGGTTCCCTTCACTCCTATTTCTCCTCCTCTTAAATCCTAATTTTTGCAAGTATATATCAGTACATTCTAATTAAACTATTACTGTTTGAGCCCAGATTATCTGGAAGATGCCCTTTTCCAAATCCTATGTCAAGTTCAATGTTTGGGTATTATATAGAATTCAGAATAAAAAGATGCTTCAGCTTTACTCTGGCATTGAAGTTTCTTGCTTCATGGGTGGCGATCTTACATTCTATTTCATGTAGAACTACCAAACTCCATCAACACAAGATGTATTAGTTACATTAAAACATGATCATACCATGTTCTGCTACATGAAACATGCAGCTTCATCTACAGATATATTTGTTTCTTCTCTACTTTCCACATACCTGTGGTGGTGGGGCCATAGGACTCATTCATATCCTGTAATGCCGTAAGACATCCAGTGTTTGAATATTCATGTCATGATGGAGGGTGACACCCATAATGCAGTGTTCCTGGAAGCCATGACTGTGTTGAGTGGGCCAGTTATAACTATAAAGAGAATTAACTGCAGACCACATAAATATATCCCACTAAATCCAAGCTAGTTGTGTCCCCATCCTGACTTCCCCTAGCCAGATCCCCAAACTGCCCTTGTATTGGCCTTTGCTTTTTGTATAAGAGCAGGTAATTCTTTGCAAGCAGGTACCTACTTATGAACTGGGTAAATATGAGATTCAGCTGTTGGTTTACTAGGTTAATCATCTTGAAGTAGTCAGTTTACTTTCCAATAATCAAAAAAGATTATTGGTTTCCCCAAAGTGTTTGAGAAGGTTAAAGAGAAAGTCACAGTTCTTCCTTAAAACTTCTCATGCATCCTTGTATTATTTAAGACTTTGCCTTTTTTTTCCTTCAATAGGCTATTTTCTATGTATAAATGTAAACTCTGCTTCTTAATGTTTGTTTCTATGCAGACATGCTAGGGCAGCAGGTTCAGGGTCAGGGTATGGTCTTATAGAGGCTTTCTTCCCAGGAAAAGGCCTGACTCGAATGTTTTCCATTTCTGTAAGGTCTCGAGGTAAACACTAGCACAGTAAGGTGATCCTGCAACCTCTCTACTTAGGAATAGCCCTTGGCTTACTGACATTGCATTTCTTCCTCTCTGTTTTTCAGATTCTTGAGATCCTATCTCAAAGCTTTTCTTGGGTCCTCAATGTACTGCATGTTCCCAGACTTAACAAAGATTTATTTTACACGGGCTACATAATAGTCGTCTTGTTGAAAAGTTTGACAAAGGCCTTGTCAGCAACTGTAGCTGTAGTATCACGTCCTTTTTCTAACTGTATTTTCTTTGGACAAAATTCATAGGAGGAACAGGATTTCTATAAACAAGTCTAACAAAGCCCTTTAGAACAATCATGAGTTTACATGACCAAATCTTGGTTCTTATGTGAAAAGATGAATTCATATCAAGTAAAGGAATGCTGTGACCCAGTTTGGAAAGTTATTTTCCTAAATCTTGTTAATAGTGTGTGACATTCAAGTTGTTTTCACTTAATATTGAGATATAGGTGTCCAAGAACTGTAACCTTGAGGGCCATGTGGGAGCAGCTTCTTGAAGTGTGGCAGACAAGTGCCAATCAGATTCCAAAGGTACCTTCAACTTTTGGTACCACAGGCTTTGGATTTTCCCTGGATATCCAGTAAACGTCAAAGAGCAGAAAAAGACTGGATTGGACTATTTCTTTAAGACTGGTTTTGTCCACTTTAACATCCACTTGGTGGTTTCTGATTTGCCTGGATAGCATATAGTCTTTGCTTTGTGTAAAATTGTACAGACTGAACAGTATTTCCAATTTATCTTCTTATGAGATATCTTGTTGTAAAGATTCTGTGGGTGCCCTTAGCATTCAGAATCAAAAGTGCCTTTCATTATTATCTGATGAATTAATAAAGACTTCTGACTGCATGTCTTCTGGGAGAAGGCCTTCTTCACATGTTTGTTCAAAATAAAAGTGGCTCATATATTTGGGATATGTTTGAGAAGGCAATTCCAAGCCAAATAAACTACCTTCAGTATTAAAAGCAAAGGAGTAAATTAAATGTGACAGTGGTTATTCTTCAAGTCACACAGATGGGTGACGAAGCTGGTGGGCTAAATCAAAGGATTTTCCATCCTGCAGGCAGAATGCATTTTTGTTGAGTTGAAGCATAAACTGATCTTTAAAGGCTCAAAGCTCCCTGCCTCTTCAGTAGACCATAGCTTGTAGCTAGTTTATTTATGTAGGCTCCCTTCCCACTTTTCATAATAATTTAATTCCTATGCAGGAGGCTACAGAACACTGAGAATAACTTATGTTCAGAGCATTCCTTAGCTCCTGAGCTGTAGGTGTTATCTGTGCATGTCCAACGTTGCCCTCTGGAGGCAAAGATGTGGCTGAATTTGTGGTGATCACTTGGATCCTTATGCAAAGTAGAAATCCAAAAGATAAAATTTCAAGGTCCAGTGGGGCATGGTGACTTGGAGGCCATGAATTACATCCTTCCTACAGCACAGAGTATTTGTGGCAACTGGATACCTTTTCAGCTTTTCCTGATGTACCTACCACACTGACCACGTTCAAGAGACATGGTCAAAACTCTCAGTATGAGATAACTGTATGAATGTTAATCAGTGGTTAAAATAAAAACTGTCTCTTCAGTCTAACCTATTTTAGATTTAAACTGAGGCTTCTTAATGAATGTATAAAAGGATATGTTAGTAAAATGTGTCTCCTTCCTTAATTAGATCTAAAGATAAGATGACATTTCAGGAAACTAAGTGGAAAGATATCATTCTGAAGTGCTGAAGGAAAAAAGGTCAAATGGAATTCTAATAACAGGGTTAAGTGGATACCACGTTCTATGTTCAGGCTATGAAGGGTGATTGGAAATAAAATGATTACTCTCTTCATTTCTTTCTCTTAGGACGTTTTAATGAGTTTGGCTAAAGCCGTGGCCAATGCTGCTGCCATGTTGGTGCTGAAGGCAAAGAATGTGGCCCAAGTGGCAGAAGACATGGTCCTGCAGAACAGGGTGATTGCCGCTGCCACCCAGTGCGCCCTCTCCACCTCCCAGCTTGTGGCGTGTGCCAAGGTAAGCCAGCTAGGACCCCGGGGCCTTTCTGCAAAGTGCCCCATTCTCTTATCTGCCTGCAGTCTCAATGGGGGTGAAGCAGGGGCAGAATTGGCTAAAATTATCTGCGACTAAGAGTTGGCTTTAGGTGTCTCTTTAGGTGACACGATGGAATTTTAGCATAAACTGCCCAATTTTATTTTTATTATTTGTTCTTTGCTCAAGTACTCAGGGAGGGGTACTTTTCTGTGTCTAATTGCCATTGCCATGTGCAAACTGCCCTGTCTCCCCTTTGGATTTGTCAGTATGTCTTACTCACACCTGCACAGAGAGAGTTCTTCTGTTGTGCTGTCAGCATTATAAATGAGTTCAGAAATAGCCCTCAAAATGTATGGGGGCCCTTTCTTCATTGTGTTAGAGTGAGGGTAATGATGATTATGACAATTGTTGCTAGTTAGGATGCACATTATGTGTCAAACTTCACCTCCTGAAGCATCATCTCCAGTTTACTGAAGGGCAGACGGAGCCCCCTCGATGTTACTAAGTAGCTTAAGTTCACAGAGATAACGAGTGACAGAACTGAGTTTTTAACTCAGGCCTGACCTGACTTCAAATACCTTTTCTACTCCACCATGTGTGTCTTCCCTGAGATGCAGGGAGGGTTCTTTTCACCACTTGATGACATACACAGTGTGCAGACCCATGACGTGGCTCGGCCCGGCGTTTTCTGTGCTGTGGTGGGATTCCCAGTGTCGGTCACAGAGGTCCTTGATGGTCTCCCTCCTGCGTTCCTTGTTCCACCCTCCTTGTATTCACAGATAACTGACAGAATCCCCCCGTTTTTTAAAGTTCCCTGAAGCAGAGTCCCAGGTGTCTCTGGGAAAAGAAAGAAAATTCTTTTAGATAGTCCTGTTATCTTAGCTCAGAAGACTCAATTCAGAGGTTCCCAACTGGAGGAGGTGGCGCTGATAAATGCTGCACATTTCTCCCTGTAGAAGCAGTCAGTAGCATAGATTGCTGTGTGTCACTAATGAAGATTAAAAATTAGCAGGCATCTGAAATCCCAGGGATAAAGTGAAATGGTGAAGTATGAGAAGCCTCGGCGATGGTTAAGTTGAATTCCTGGTCCTGTGCATAAGGAGCCGAGACCTAGAGCAAAAGGGCGCTAAGAGTGGACCAGCAGAGTCCCAGACCCGGTCCCGTCTCGCCGCAGGTGGTGAGCCCCACCATCAGCTCCCCTGTGTGCCAGGAGCAGCTGATCGAAGCAGGGAAGCTTGTCGACCGCTCGGTGGAGAACTGCGTCCGCGCCTGCCAGGCAGCCACTGATGACAGCGAGCTCCTGAAGCAGGTCAGCGCGGCGGCCAGTGTGGTCAGCCAGGCCCTGCATGACCTCCTGCAGCACGTGCGGCAGTTTGCCAGCCGAGGAGAGCCCATCGGCCGCTACGACCAGGCCACTGACACCATCATGTGTGTCACCGAGAGCATCTTCAGCTCCATGGGCGATGCTGGTGAGGCGCTGGGCTGGGGGCGGGTCAGTTTGGGGCTCCCCGAGGGTGATGATAGCAAGAAAGTTGATGGGGGTCTGGGCAAGGGCACATTCTCGTTGGTCTTGATCATGTAATTTCTCTCTGAGGCTGGGATAAAGAGGGAAGACTCCTAATGTGCCCATTCAGGGCAACACTTAAAAAAAGTTAACTAGTTTTGTTTTTTTAATAGCTTAGATTCACAGTGCATCCCTTGTGTTCTAAGAATGCGTGTGTTGGATGTGGTATAGTAAGTCAGCGTAGCCACGGGAGGAAGCAAGAATGGGGCTTGGGAGGAAGTTTAGTATACTCACAGGTCTCAGAGATGGAATCACCACGTGCCACCCATGGTCCAGTGGCAGAAGACAGGATGGAGGGGAGCGTTAAGGCGTACCTTTATTCGAGTTTCTGGGGAAAGGAAAGACAAGGCAGAGCAGGGCAAACAGTCACGATTGGCTGGTGTGTCATTTCAACAGGCTCTACCCTGTAGGGGCTGTCCCTAGATGCCTGGTACCTGGCCCTGGGGTGACTAAGGCAGAGGAATATTGCCTCCTGGCCATTTAGAGGAGGTGTGGCCCCGGATCGGTTAGTTCCCTTGTCAAAGGCATGTTCCTGACTGGACCTTTTGCTGTCTCTAAAAATTGTCTAGCCCAAGATGGGCAGTCTCTTTCCAGCCAGTAAGGTTTTTATTAAATGTCAAGCATCATCATATACAGAAAAATTAAAAATATATACAATGCAACTTTTCAATGTATTAGTTAAAAAGCATGTCTCCCCAGCCCTAACCCATCACTATCCTATCTAAACCTCCAGTTTTGACCATTTATCAATTTTATCTGTTGAGAAATTTTTGATCCTCCTACAGTCATATACGTGTATGCATAGTTTGACCTGAAAAAAGTCGCTAATATGTATTAACAAAACAGGTGCAAAAGTATATGTATAATACAATTCCATTTATGTATTAGAAAAGGTGTATACCCCTCCCACTCCCAAAAGGAAGTTGAAATAGATTGCAATAAAATCACAGGTGCAGTGTCATCAAACAGGTTACTAATTACAAGGTCAGAAGCCCTACTGGGAAGAATAGACGAGCAATGAATAGAGAACATCTTAGCACTGGCCCACAAAACTCGGGTCCGTGCCTCCTGTTAGCGAGAGCCCAACAACATAACCACAGTAGATTATGTCATGTTACTTCCCTGCTGTTAGAGAGCATAAATTTAAATTAATTCAAACTTTAAAAGCAACTTTTAAAATCATATTAGTTAATTTATCATAGGAGCTTTTGTTTAAGCAGTTCTTGACATGAGATAATTAATATTTTCTGTATAAGTAAAAGGTAATGCACCTAATAAATCCACACAATTTTGGTCCTTGCCTCCTCTTTCTACAGAGCTCCTCCTTTGGTCACTTGTGTCACTTTTATTTCTCATAGTTAAAGACTAAACGTGGGTGTGTTTGGGAGCCACAGGGAATAGTTTTGGTTCTGGATCTGGGGTGCATTGCTTAGGAATAGAGTGTGGGGGCTTTTCTTCGTGCCTCCTGCCAGAGTGGCAGAGACAGGACTGCTGACTCCTCAGGTTTCACCCAAGCCCTAGAAAGCAGACAAACAGACCCCATCCCGAATCCCACCCTCCAGGTGAAATGGTGCGCCAGGCCCGCGTCCTGGCCCAGGCCACCTCGGATCTCGTCAACGCCATGAGGTCCGATGCAGAGGCTGAGATCGACATGGAGAACTCAAAGAAGCTTCTGGCAGCAGCGAAGCTCTTGGCGGACTCCACGGCCCGCATGGTGGAAGCCGCAAAGGTAATAGGTTACATTGTTCAGCAGAAAGGTGATGCTACTGTAGGGTTTAGAAGGGACCTTCAGGATGGAGAGTGGTCAGCCAGGTGTGCATTTTTGTCTGTTTAAAATGTAGATGGCTTTGTAATGTTTAACCTTGTTCAGGTGGGAAAGGAGAAGGTCACGGAACTGTGAATGCAGCTCTTCAGGGGCGCGGTGCTGACTGGGCCGTAGACCGCAAAGCCCCTGCTCAGTGGGAGCTCTTTCTCCACTGGGTCAGCACCGTCGGCTGTATTGAAAATGGTGATTCATTTAAAATGGGGATTTTTTTTTCAACTATAAATTCACTTACACCTCTTTTCCTCCTGCAGCCTTAATGTTACTTTGTCCCTTGGACTTTTTCAACTAAACCCTTACCAAGATATTGCATAATTGAGTGTTTCCTCCCTCACTGTCCTTCAAGTCCCAGTAACAATTTAATATATTATAGAAGAGTTTCCGTAAAGAGTTAAGAATCTGCTTTGTGCTTTTTGACAGCTATGCTATATCATAATGCTTCTAAAAGCCGGTGATGCTTAACCCGGAGCTCTGTTGCAGAGCCCTCTACGAAACATACTTTAGTGCACGGGCCTGAGTTCCACCCCACAAGATCCTGATTCCTGAGGGACCGTGGG